>JACXGI010005058.1:0-49896 GCA_016801175.1 Esox masquinongy | reverse complement strand
GTGTGTGTGTGTGTGTGTGTGTGTGTGTGTGTGTGTGTGTGTGTGTGTGTGTGTGTGTGTGTGTGTGTGTGTGTGTGTGTGTGTGTGTGTGTGTGTGTGCGTGTGTGAGTGTGTGCGTGCATGTGTATGTGTGTGTGCGCGTATGCGTGTGTGAGCAACACAGTGGCATTTTCTTGATTATCTAGTCCGCTTTGTTCCAGCCAAACATCCTAATATAGATTAATCAATAGACATTTCCATGTAATGATTGTCACATTCACTGATGACCTTACATATACATTAAACATACAGTATATTTAAGGGGTAGTGTTCACTGAGAGATAGTCTTTTCCTGTAGTATTCAAAATCAGCCAAATACAAACAGGTTTTCATGTCAGCCTTCTACTCACCATCATTTCAATTCAATGTCATCAAGGAAGAATTGAACTTTAATCCTGTGTCCTAGGGTTCTGGCAGGAAACAATTTGTTGCTACCCTTTGGCTCACCAGCAGCTTAAGTCATTTTTTTTTGTTTTTATACATTTAGACTACACTCTTAAAAAAATATATGGGTTCAAAAAATGGTTCTTTGACCATTCTGCTTCCCCTGATTTGTTCTTGAAGGCCCAGCAAACTATCCCTTTTAGACAAATGCTCTAACTGTTAGTTTCTCAGAATAACAGCTACTGCTTAATGACTCAAGTGTAAATGTAAAAATTAAAGAGTTCTACACGGAACACAAAAACGGGTTCCCTGGAAACAAACATGATTCTTCTACAGGAACAGCTGAAAAACCCTGTCAGGTTTTTATCTGAGATGGTTGTTCCAGTACTCACCAGCTTCTGTCCAGACAGGACCTCCAGTAGGGCAAGTAACATTACGCCATCCTTGATGTCCTCAAAAAGGTCTGTCACCACCAAGGGAGGTACACGCTGAAGAAAACAAAAACCAAGAACAACAGGTTTAATGAAATGTAACAAAAGTCAATACAAAGCTGCAGCCATTTAATGTTTATTTAAGTGTCCTGCGCCATACAGTAATTACCCAATTAAATCTTTTAGGTCAACTTCTGTTGGAAACCTACAAAGATTCCCAGATTTAATGGTTCTTGTAATGAAAGGTAACATGAAATTCAGTGCAGTCTAATACATTTAATCACAGTACATTGACAAAAGCCAGGATATTCTGAGCAATGCAACAGCTTGGCTGTGCAATTATTGGTTGAAAGGTAAAGGCTCAGACCTTCTCTTTTGAAAAGGTTTCTCGATCTCAAATCCTCGAAATATGCTGATGATTGTCAATGTGAGGCTTTCTCAAAAACATCCTCCGACCTGACAATGCCCTCAACACTGGAAAAAGACACACATCTCTATTTCTCCCAGGCACCACATCAAGGATTTCTCTTAAAGCATAGTCACATGTTGGGGCTGAGCAGAGGTTTAGAGGGAAAGGCATTCAGGCATTCACAGAGAGATTAGTGAAGGGGGGTTTGAGAGACCACGGGTGTTAGAGCCAAGAAATAGGGATTCTTGAACTGGACATGGTAGAGAACTGAGTGAGTTACTGGGAGAGGCACAGACAGATAAAGCAGGGCCGAGATCCTACCTCACACACCTCCCAAAATTAGCATTTTTCATTCTGTTATAATTTCACTTCTAATATAATTCCATTGCTTTAATATTTTACATTTCAGGACGTTTTTGCATAGATTTCAATGAGGCAAGGAAAAACCCTTTACTTAGGCCATCTACAGAGAGAAAAATTATGCCAAGGGCTAATTGAAGTTAAAATCGCCTATTAGCTTGTTATAATCTAAGAACTAATGAGAAAATTTTGACTAATTACTAAATAAGGAAGTAATATCCATTTACTCAGCTCAGTCACAGGAGTCATAGAAATAAATCAGGGTTTTAGGAACTAATTACATTTGAGTGTCTAGGTTTTAATTGATTGTGAACACAGCTTTGTTGGGTGTGTTCATTTCTTCATGTGCATGATTAAAACGTGGAAAGGTTATTGTATGTCTATAGGAAGGGTGCTTAATACATAATAATGTAAAACACAATTTTTAAAAATTTGTTCACTGTGGTTCACTAAAATATGAAATACACAATATATGCTAAGAATGTTGCTAAACCTTAACTCGGTAAAATAATAGATTCTTTTTTTAATGATATATAAATCAAGAAATGAAAGCAAATCCTATTAAGTGGATTTGTACATGTTTGTTTTTACAATAAATAGTTATGGGAATTATTCTAAAAAAGTTTTAATTTACTGCAAAAGGACTGATGACATGAATAATCAAGGACTTGGGACCATAGGGTTTTAGCTACAAAAATGTATGGTTTTGAGATATGTAATTTTTAAGTCTGAGATTTCAGAACTATTTTATGGTGTCTTCCAGTTTAAAAACACCTGTGATCTTTATAGATCACCTGAAGTGTTTTTGGGATAAATTATCTTTTTGTTATTCTGAGCATTTCTGATAACATGCTGCATTCATCTTGCTATCAATTTTCACAAGATTCCTTGTGCCATTAGAGCTCACACCCCCCCAAAACATCAGTGAGCCACCACCATGCTTCACAGTGGGAATGGTAATCTGTTCACTATAGGTCTTGTTGACCCCTCTCCAAACATAACACTTATGGTTGTGTCCATAAAGCTCTATTTTGGTCTTGTCACTCCAAATTGCAGCATGCCAGAAGCTGTGAGGCATGTCAAGGTGTTATCGGGCATATTGTAACCAGGCTTTTTTGTGGCATTGGCGCACTAAAGGCTTCTTTCTCGCAACTCGACCATGCAGCTCCTTTTTGTTCAAGTATCGTCGTATTGTTCTCCTTGAAACAACCACACCGTTCCAGAGCAGCCTGTATTTCTCCTGAGGTTACCTGTGGGTTTTTCTTTGTATCCCGAACAATTCTTCTGGCAGTTTTGGCTGAAATCTTTCTTGGTCTACCTGACCTTGGCTTGGTATCAAGAGATCCCCGAATTTTCCACTTCCCTAATAAGTGATTGAACAGTACTGACTGGAATTTGCAAGGCTTTGGATATGTTTTTATATCCTTTTCCATCTTTATAAAGTTCCATTACCTTGTCCAGGTCTTTTGACAGTTATTTTCTGCTCCCCATGGCTCAGTATCTAGTATCTAGCCTGCTCAGTGCATCCACGTGAGAGCTAACAAACTCATTGACTATTCATACACAGACACTAACTGCAATTTAAAAAGCCATAGGTGTGGGAAATTCACCTTTAATTGTCATTTTCACCTGTGTGTGTCACCTTGTGTGTCTGTAACAAGGCCAAATATTCAAAGGTATGTAAACTTTTGATCAGGGCCACTTGGGTGATTTCTGTTATCATTATGAAAGCAGCCAAACAACTATGTGATAATAAATGCCTTCATATGATCACTTTTCTTAAATTTTTTTTTTTTTTTTTGCATGATCAGTCATATTTTCAAAATCAATGCCAAAATTTCACAATTTCTGCCAGGGTATGCAAACTTAAAGCACAACTGTATCTGAATTAGAGTGTCTGGGTTTTGAAATAAACTATCAAACAGGGTTAGGGTTAGGGTATCAGTGTATCAGTAAAATTCAAGAATATTATTCTGATCCTTGAATAATTTTGCAAGGCCTATACAATTGGTTATGAGGGATGGTAGGTGGGGATTTGGTAGGTAATGACTGCCATAATGTCTAAAAGAAAGAACATATAACTAAAAAGTTAGAAACCCAGTAAAAAACGTGTTTACAATGGTTAGTAGGGCTTTGAAGTAATCTCTGGGAACACTTGGCTGCTGATTACTGGAGCTGGTTGATTCTAGTAAAGCTGTTTGCCTGGGAGATGGTGTGCCTGCTGCGTCTTGCCGCTCACACTGACCAGCCCCTAATTAAGCCCTAACCTTCTCACAGAGGATTTGTCAAGATGGAAAATGAGGGTCGTCCCTCTCTCTCTCTGCTGAGTAGCTGAGTACATCTTATAAGATGGGTATGAGTTCTTTAATCAGACCCTTCACGCAGAAGCACGGGAATACACACAGCATGGCCGACGATGACTGCTCTTGTATTTTTGGATCTGTACTTAAAATACTGTATTGTTTCATACTGTATTGTTTCAGCAAAGCTCAAGTTAAAAGAAGGTATATTATGCTGTATAAACATGAAAGATTCATATTTACTGCAACTGAGTTCTTTTATCTATGTTTCTTTGTTAGAGCTCACATGAAATCTTTTGTTGGATCACATGAAATCTTTTGCAGGGGAGGTAAACCTCATATAAACATCTTACCAACACTAGAACCATTAATCAAATACCTTTAGGCAGAGAATTAAAGACCTGAGATAACTATGTTAATGATTTACATAGCCAAGGGCAGGTACTACCCTTGTAAAAGCTGAGCTTAACCCTGTGTATTTCAGCTTTACAGTAGGCTCCAACAAGGTAGTCACATTGCCTCAGAACATTTTTACACATAAGGCTTTTTAAAATAAAGCACTTAAACGTGTCTATGACAGGGCGTTCCAAAGCTAACTCAGGAAACTAACGAATACAGGCTTAGCTGTAGCCGACAGCATTTAACGACTGCCAGGTCTAATAATTATTTCCCTCAAGGCAGCCACAGTGAGACAGACCCTCATGTTCAACACTGCTGTGTGTCTCCTGTTCCCCTCTCACCACTAAACTCCCTCTCTGTTTACCAACCTGACACAAAGCAGTCCACACACACAAAAAGGGTCAGCAATACATATGGTTACACAAGGCCTTTAGTAGAACTGGTTAAAAGGGCCTGAGCCACCATGAGGAGATCTGGCACCAAGACGTTAGCAGCAGATCCATCGAGTCCTGTGGGTTGCGAAGTGGAGCCACCATGGATCAGACTTGTTGGTCCAGCACATCCCACAGATTCTCAATCGGATTGTGATCTGGGGAATTCGGAGGCCAAGTCAACACCTTGAACTCATCATCATGTTCCTCAAACCATTCCTGAACAGTATGTGCAGTGTGGCAGGGCGCATTATCCTGCTGAAAGAGGCCACTGCCATCAGGGAATTCCATTGCCATGAATGGGTGTATCTGGTCTGCAACAATGTTTAGGTAGGTGGCACGTGTAAAATTGACATCCACATGAATACCCGGACCCAGGGTTTCCCAGCAGAATGCCCATTGCTCAGAGTATCACACTTCCTCTACCAGATAGTCGTCGTCCCACAGTGCATCTTAGTGCCATCACTTCCTCAAGTATACACCACACATGTACACTAGATGTAAAAGAAAACAGGACTCATCATACCAGACTGTATTGGACACCCCTACTAATTATTGAGTTCAGGTGTGTTGTGACTCATTCCTTCCGTAACCATCATTAACATTTTCAGTGACTTGTGAAACACCTGAACTCAATAATTAGTAGGGGTGTCCACATACTTCTGGTCATATACTGTTAATGCTTGTCCCTAACCTAAATCTAGACATTACCCTAACTATTTTAGAATACAACTTAAACTGAGTGATTCCAGAGTTGGAATGAAATCCTGCTTTCTCCATTGACTCAAGGCATGTTTGAAAAAGTGAAACTCCAACGTGCATGCTGAACCCCAGAAAAAGGAACACGCAATACACCCACCTAGCACAGAACATTTTCGTAACATTTCCTGGAGGTTCTTACTTGGTTTTTAGAAAATAACTTTTACAGAATGTCCTGAAAATGTTGAAGGAAAGTATTTTTTATATAAACCAAAAGAGGACCTTTAGGAAATGTTACTATTTTGGTAAAGTAGCTTCATGGTTTTGAGACTGTTTAATAACCTACTAAAATAACATAATTTTTTGGTGATTTTGAGAACTTTTATATAATGGTTTCCATTTGGTTATTAGTGAATGAATGTTCTAGGAACATTCTAGCAACTTTAAATCCGCAGATTACTCTGCGTGAGTAAAACTGCTCAAAAAGGATTCAAGTAGATAATGTGTGTGTAGAGGTAAGAGTGCCAAATTTCCTAAATAGCTAACTTGTTTTTTATTTAAAACATGTATAACTTTTTTTAAAAAGACAGTCATGTGACATAATGGTGCCAGGCAGTTCAGCTAATCACTTATACCTCAAATTTAACAGTTAATGAGTTAAAGACTCACACTACAACAAATACTTACATGAATATGGTAGAGGGTAGTATATACATTATTTATGTGTTGTGTATTAAGATATGAAGAAAATATTGTATTAGTAGCTTAGCTAGCATGTTCTCCAGCTACCATGTTCTCCAGCTACAATCACTGGCTGCTAGTTATAGCTTCAAAACTGTTTTTTATAATTTGTTTTCATACGAAGTAAACATTTAAGTGTCATATCCATCTTGCTATGTCTCTTCAGTTCTGTTGTCACAAGGTCGGTGATCATTTTTGAGCATTTCTACCGCAATAGATTTGATTTACTGAATGACCACCGTACTTAACGGTAACCAAGTCAGGACTGATCAAGGATTATCATGTAACATAAGCAAGAGCATGGAAAGAAGACATTGTTTTTCAATGGAATATCACATATTGAAAAACATTATTAATACGATTAATTGGTTATGGTTAAATACTTCAAAAATTGAAACAGAAATTTATTTTAACAAGTATTTTCTCTGTTTTAACTAAAGCTCTTGACAGTTTCCTCATTTGCATCAAATTGCTGTTACACATTCTTGGGAGATTTCTTACTATGGACATCACATTGGGTGTCTAGACATTTGTAGCAGTTCAATAGAAGGCTACTATGAGTTAATAAATGCATGATAGAACACTAGTAAGTGATGAAGTGTGTATGATTCTTTGTCTCATTTGCAGGTCCATTTTATTGAAGTCTGCTAGTTAAAGGTTAGCAGATGAACAGTATATGTTCATACAATGAAAGCAGGAAAGTAATTTTAAAATGGTTGCTTCATATTTCTTTAGCCTTATATTTCTTTAGTCCAGGATTCAACCTGATAACCTTCCTGCCACACATAAATACTGTAAGCATCACTTGGCTACCTTTTTCATTTTTACAGATGGAGGCATAACGAGGCCATCATACTCCTAGGTTAAGGAGTAGCAGATCCACAAATAATTGTGAACTTACCCTCCTAATTACCCTAAGTGAAACTGATAATTATATTCAGAATAAAATAAATACTTGATTAATTAATTAATTCTCGTAGTTAGCTTATTTTCTAATCCTATCACTCATCTTATTTTAGAAGCAGAAGCTAAAAAAGTTAAGAAAACAATTGGTGGAAACCTTTTGGGAATTTTCCTGAGGTATAACCTTCAGAGAACGAAGATTGTTCTGAGGACGTTCCCAGTAGGCTCTTAAATATTTTACATTTAGACAACATTCCCTGAACGTTCATAAAACTGTCCAAAACATTCAAAGAGCATGTAGAAAACCATCCATAGCAACCTTTTGGTAACATTGGTCCATCCTTCAGACGTTGCCCACAACGTCTCAGAACATTCTGGGAACCAACCTTTGCCAAAAAAAGTAGGATGATATGAACAAGTTTCTTGTCAAGTAAAATAATGAAATACTACCTTTTTCCTCTCATTTCTAGTTCAGCCTTTCCCCTATCTTGATATTTATTTCATCATCATCAATGGAATCTTTCATTATTAGTTAATAGGATAAAATGAGGTTGTTAAAAGATGCTTACATCATAACCATTTATCCCAGAAACAGGGCAAAGACACCAAGCATAACACTATTTGCAGTTTAGCGGAGAAAGTGTAATAAATAAAGGATAAATGATTTAGTTTAAATGTTATTACACATCTAGGACATTTAAATATTTGCTGATGAGTAATTTAATGTTGCAAAGGTTCATCCTGATATGTGATATTTAATATGTCAAGGTTCTTATTCCTTGTGGACTGCCTCCTGAAATGAATTTTCTGCTCCGCGTCACCCACGGATTAACGCGTCTGCCACTGCCGTAATCAAATTGAGAGCTGCTGCTTGGATTGAAATAGCGTTTAATTGCGTGGCGCTGCGCCGCGGTTCATGCCTTGTCCACTCACTCCCCAGCATGCTCTTCAATCCGTAATGGGTTAAATTGAAGAGCCTAATACACTATAATACTATAATTACATGCACATGACAAACCAAGGCATGCGGTTGAACTGTAATTCATTAGGTTACAGAAACACTGTTGCTTAAATGGCAGGCTCGGCCTAGTAGGAAGGCAAATTAAGGATCTGAGCTCTTATCCAGAACAATCCCAATGAATTAGAAAGGAAGAGTAGGGTTCTGTTCTCGCCTCATTCTCTGAGCCCAAGCCTTGTCCTGTCTACACAGATGGAAGACAAATAAATATGAAATTATACAAATCCTAATTAAGCATGCTGTGCTGGTGGGGCACAACAGAGATTGATGAGACTGATGAAATAGTCGAAGGCAAAAAGCAATTATTCTGAGTTAAAACTCAAAACCTGTCCGCAGGCCGTGTAGGAACAGGTGTGAATGAACAGCAGTGTAACAGTACAGATAAAAGAGACCGTGCAGCGCATGTGATCTAGGTGGCGGCAAAACCAAGTCTCATGTGTCACTGGCCTATTATTTCAGCCGTTTACAGAGGTCACAAAGGTTGGGACAATGAGAGAATTGGGAAGGTTGATAGAGGAGATTGAGTGCAGTACAGCGCTGAACAGAGAGATAGAATAGATTAATGGTGGTTAGCGATGCCAGTTGTTACCTTTGCTAAGTGGGAATTGATCCATTTCGTGAAAGTCCTCTTCTGCACCGCCTCTTGCTCATCTAAATAAAAACATAAAAGTCACGGTCACATGCTTTTGTACTCTGATAAACAAACAAAACAAACAAACAGAATAATGTCTTCTAACTATACCGAAGACCTGTTCTGAAAGGCTTCAGTAGTCGATGATTACTCTGACTATCTTTCATATCCAGCACATTGAATGCCTAAGTGGTTTATTACCGGGCTCTGAAGAATAGATCTGACATTTAAATGGGGTTTTTCCTCAACCGACTCACATTCCTCCATCAAGCTTATTGAAAAGCCTAAGTCTTTTTAAAATGATGACTTTACATGTAAAAAAGACCACGGCAAGAGGTCTGTAACACAAACATTAAATGACCTGTCAGCAAGGATCCAAGAAGCCTGTAACTATTCATCTTACTGTTTTGTAAATTGATTATCTTAAAAGCACATAATGTCATGTGTGTATTTACTTGGGGGTCAAGGGTACAGTGTGTTAACGTTCCAGTAATATAAATGTAGTAGCAAAGGCAAAATCAATACCACTGAATGTCTCTTAAAAAGCCACTCCAGTTTTAAATGAGGGCAAAGCATAAATAACGGGTGGGTCTCTGACACTGAAATACAGACACTAACAAGGAGGGAGGGCTTTACAAAGAAATTAAGAAACGAAAGAGAAAGAGAGAGCAGGAAGAGTGTGGGATTTGAGAGTAAATGTGGAAGAGAGAAGGGAGAGGGAGAGAGGCGCGGGACAGAGGGGGAAGAGAGAAGGGAGAGGGAGAGAGGCGCGGGACAGAGGGGGAAGAGAGAACGATCTACCAACTTTCTTGGTCAAAAGAGGGCAATGCTGTTCAAACTGTAAAAATAGAAAGATCATCTGATCTACATCACATTACTAAAATATTGTAAGAGTACAGTCTCTTTCACCATACTCTGCAGAAAAATGTTTCACACTCAGATATCCAGTATATGAACACATTCATCATTCCATACACAGTTATCACCGCACACTGCAAGTCATCATTGCCATAAAATGACAGATTTATAGCACAACAATTCAAACTATGTATATGACACTATTGCATATTTCAATATGTAGATGCACCAATCTTATTTTAGTCATTGCCGTAAACAGCTCCCCATCCATCTCAAACCTCATTCAAACAACACAATGTTCTGTATGTTATCTTGACTGACACATGTGACGGCTACTTCTTTCCCTTCCACTCTGGCTGCGGCAGTCAGCGATATCCTTGAGATAAACGCCTTATCAAAGAGAAGACATCTGACTGTGCCTTTCCCTGCTTGCCGTTATGAAACACGCAGCCTAATAAATAACACAGAAGTCGGTTAGTGTGTCACTGACTAATGCACATAGATGCGGAGAGAATGAGGGATGGAGAAAGACAGGAGCGATGGATGAAGGGGAAAAGAGAGGTGCTCATATATAATGTAGTCCCGCATTTGTGCACGTTCACACGTGCCACCGAGCAATCCTGGTTTTGGGGATTCATCATTTGATTTTGTCCATTTCGGGGGAAAAAATACTTCAAATATTGATGAGTGAGAGTGAGGGACGAGAATGGGTTGGATTAACCAGGCAGCATCTGTGTGTGTGTGTATTAGAGAGTGTGTGTGTGTATTAGAGAGAGTGTGTGTGTATTAGAGAGAGTGTGTGTGTATTAGAGTGTGTGTGTGTGTATTAGAGAGAGTGTGTGTGTATTAGAGAGAGTGTGTGTGTATTAGAGAGTGTGTGTGTGTATTAGAGAGTGTGTGTGTGTGTTAGAGAGAATGTGTTTGTATTAGAGAGAGTGTGTGCGTATTAGAGCGAGTGTGTGTGTATTAGAGAGAGTGTGTGTGTATTAGACAGAGTGTGTGTGTATTAGAGAGAGTGTGTGTGTATTAGAGAGAGTGTGTTTGTATTAGAGAGAGTGTGTGTGTATTAGACAGAGTGTGTGTGTATTAGAGAGAGTGTGTGTGTATTAGAGAGTGTGTGTTTGTATTAGAGAGTGTGTGTGAGAGACATCATGTGTGGCTGTTGGTGGGGGTCTGTGTTTGTGATGCCAAGCTCTCTGTGTCTGAGGGACGACGTGACTTTGAGCAGCACAAACACACAGACACACAACACTACACTTTCTCACATACAGTACACACATACTTCCACTGAATAACCACAATGGAAAGAGCCTTTCTCACAGTATACAGTAGCCAGTATATTCCACAACCATTAAATGAATTAGATCCCGGCAATACTCTCCTCTCCCTGAGCCATAAAGGGAAAGTAACCTTAGTAAAGAAATATTATGACAAACACATCTGGGCCAGTAATCTGCTGACTGACAAGTAGGCAAGGATCCCCTTTCTAGACACACAGACAGACAGAGACAAATTAGGTAGACAGACATAGACATGACAGACAGACATACAAATCACAGACAGCCAAATGAAACACAGGCAGTCAAACACATGACAGACAGAACCCAGGTAGACAGACAAGTATACAGCAAGATAGACAAATGACAGATGCAGACAGATCACAGACAGACAGGCAGAGCGCAGGTAGACAGACAGACAGACAGACAGACAGACAGACAGACAGATAGACAGACAGACAAGTAGACAAACAGTTGCATGCAGATGGATCCTGTGACCTGTGACAAATCCAATGCTCCAGCGTTTGTCTGCTCTTGGCGTCTGGTTCACGTGCTGAAGGCACAGAGATGAGTGACCTCTATCCGCCCCCCTGCCAAGGCAGAAACGTGCCCTCTCCTGCCCCCCAAATAGCTCCCGAGTCCCCCTTTAAGCGGCGTGTTCTGCCTGAAAGGCTGAATCTCTCACTTTCTCTCTCAGTCTCTTTCACACATGCACACACTGCAGGCACACAGCTAAACATGCATACCTGCACATAAGAATGTTCTCACACACACACACACACACACACACACACAGACTCACACTCACACACACCCTTTGCACCACTTACCACGGAGGTAGTGAAAAAATCCTGTGACCAGGTTTAGGGATGTATTCTTATTCGGGGAGCTGTCCCCCCCTGATCTCCGGGCCATCTTGTGCTCCAGACTTCTCCTAGAACCTCCTCCATGTGTACGTGGAGAGGACATCCACAGGGAATGTCACCAAACCTCCAATAAGGGAGTACGATGACCCTTTGTCTGCCCTTGCCAGTTCTCCCTTTCCAGGGAGGTTTATCTTCAGTGTCTCTCCCTGGAAGCTGGGTCTGGCTGGATGTCAGGATAACAGCGTATTGAATCTGTCGCCGTAAGCCTCAGCAGGGATGAACGTAGGAACCTCCTCCTCCTCGTCGTACTGTTCTGCTGTCCTCTGTGCCTCTCAGCAGTCAAACAGGCTGTTTTCTCAGTCTTACAGTAGGTTTCCCTGTCAAGTGTTTTCCCTCCGTCCTAAGAAGCTTGCATATCAAGGGGAGTGTGTGTGTGTGTGTGTGTTTGTGTGAAAGCCAGTGTATGTGTTTTAATATCAGTTCACTGCGCAATGCCAACCTCTCTCTCTCTCTCTCTCTCTCTCTCTCTCTCTCTCTCATTTGGCTGCCGGAAAAATCTATTTCCCTCTTTCGTCCAACCAACCACAGCGTGTGGGAATGGGTGATGTCACAGCAACCAATGTCCTCCTTTGGGGAGGGGGGGCACGTGTCAGTCAGACGGGGCCATATAGCATGTTGCGGTGGTGACGTGGGGTGGGGTGGGGGGGCAATATGTGCTCCATACCACAGAGGTAGACTTATACCTTAAAACACTGGCTTCTGTAAGATGAACGCAATGGAATTCCCTATGAACAGCACCCCCTGTCCTTTCTCTTTCACTGATATACCTGGTTTCTATGCTTTGCAACTCCCCCACCTCCCCTTTCTCCAAGACTCACCATACAGCGTACTCGCTCACAAACAAACACACACCTCCTCTCTGCTTCTCCGTGAGTCTCTTGTTCTCCCTCTCTCTCGTTCCCTCCCCACTCTCTCCCATGTGGAGTTCTATGGAATGCGGCTGTTCCACAGCCCCTGCCCGCGAGGCAGCAGACACCTTCGATAGTACACCCCTGCTAACCGATCCCCCATCGCAATTATTCCCACAGGAGGGAATCACATAACAGAATAGCGAATAGAAACAAAACAGTTACGTTGAAATGGCTTCGACACATTATTCTCCTCTTTAAAACAGCACCAGCTGTCTCTCTCTCCATAGCTCTGGCAGTGTTCACGCTTAACGAGAGGGAAGCATTCTTTGAAATCATATTAAGGATTGTTCCTGGAAAGCAATAACGAGCTGATGCGAATATCCTGGTGAGTCCTATCAGCCTTAAAAAGATGAGAGAATCATTTATCATATGTGTGATTTGTTCTTTTGTTCCTGTGTCCCCCAAAAGGCTTTTTAATTATGAAAGTCATCAATAACCAATGGCAGCTGTCATCTGTTATCTGTCTCTTGATAATCACCTACTCACCCCTCTCATTACTACAGACTGGTCGTTGTAGTTTTAGACCCATCTTTCTGAGAGATGAGATACTGAGGAGTTTAGAGGACACGATATATATTCATATATTTATATGCACAGACACTCACTGTTTTACACACACATGTGTAAGCCCATTATCTAAATGGGGACATCAGAACTGATTGCCCCTAAAACATTTATTTTTACTAATCCTAACCCTTAAACATAAAGCCAAAATGCTAACCCATTACCCTACTATATCTACTATACCCTGCTAACATAAACCTTTATCCAACCCTAACCCTATATCTAGCTCCAATTGTAACTTTTACTGTAAACCTGACCCCTAAGCCTAAAATTGCCTTTTTAAAGAAAGAACACACCTTCCCTGTGAAACAACAATAACCTTTGCTTAAGAGATGCACCAACGTATTTATGGCTAAAATAACAAATTAACTGCTATTGACTGATGATTTCTTGCAGGCTTTTTCTTGAACTTATACTGTCCAGTTTCATGCATTTCAGAGGAAATTACATTCACTGTATGATCTAGGCTTGTCTACTCTATATTAAAGCATTGATAATGGATTTTTAAGGAGAAGCAAACAAGTTAGTCATAAATATGATGGTATGGTACTATTTCCTGAAAATGTATCTGTTAGACACACTGGATAAAACTCGTGTACTACAGGCTGAAATTTAAAAAAAAAGAAAAACGAAAATGAATTCAGGAGCATTCGATGGAGTTTATTAACCACCATCCTGGATAATGAGGACCGACTCACACACAAACTCAGTGGATTCAAGCATTTATTTATTTTTTACATCTAGTGAATCTATGTATATCAGTCAAAATAAACGAGAAGAACCCTGTAGGCCATATACATTCAGAGCAAGCCTTGGAGAGTTTACATCAGTTTAGGAGGAGAAGGAGAAGAAAAGAAAATAAAACATATCAGTCTAACGCTCTGTTGATCTGATTCCCTATTGGACCCCCTGGCAGATCCCATAAAACCACAGGCATTTCTAGGACTGTGAAGATTCTATCTGGGCCAAGGGCTCGGTGCTATCACAGGTGTGTCCATAGGGGTGGAAGTTGTCCCAGGGTGAGGGGGAAAAACAAACAGCTTCCTGGAGGGAGAGATAGAAGCAGCATTGGCTCAACACTTTAATCTATTCACCCAAAGGGTATTTGGGTTGGTTCGCTGAATGTTCAGGATCTCTCATTCGCTCCTTATAAGATAAAAGGGACACAGTGCCCCCCAATGGTACTGATGAGAACGACCACAATACATACAGTGCTAGTTCAGATGCACTGACATAGTGCTAGAACTAGTGATATACTATTTGAATCATCGTGTAATACGATGTGACAAAAACTGAAAATATAGTTTAGCCACAAATGCTGGATAAAACAAAGTGAGGACGAAAGGTCCCACAGGGCAAACCACATGATCCCAGCTAAACAGATACCAATCTAGACATATCTGTTCTATGCCTTCTCTGGCTACATAATCAATTAGAGTAAGTGAGTACAAATGCCTGTAAGAATACAGGAAACCTCTTGGTGAATCTTAGTCTCAGTCTGAGGTCCAGTGTGCTCTGGATCAGGTTTTTATCAGTGTTTTGCTCGTTCATCCTCACATCAATCCTAACCAGTCTCCCAGTCTCTACCTCTGAGACACATACTCTTAGCATTATGCTCCCACCACCATTTCACAGTAGGGACAGAATTAGGGGAAAGTGTGGTGCTTTGTTTTTGCCAGACATAGAGTTTGGGCCTTGTAGTTAGATTTTGGTCTCATTTGACCAGAAAATCTTTTTCCTCGTGCTCGAGTCCTTTTGGCAGAATGTCAAATGCCTTTTACTCATAAGTGGCTTCTGACTAGCCACTCGAATATAAATGCCTGATTTATGGACTCCTGCAGAGATGATTGTCCTTCTGGCAGGTTCTTCCATCTCTGCAGAGAAACTCTAAACTGGCCATTGCGTGCTTGGTCACCTCCCCGACCAAGAGCCTTCTTGCTGAGTTTGGCTGGACTACCAACTCAAGGAAGGGTCTTCTTCCATTTCACAATGCTGTAACCCACTGTGCTCCAGGGAACTTTCAATGCTTTGTTAACTTTTTTAAAATCATTCCCAGATCTATGCCGCAACACATTTCTTGCTGAGGGATAGCGTAGCAGATTTTAATGCATGGCTAGCCATAGCAAATGGATTAAATGAAACTCTCAATAAATCTGGCTTTGTAAGAAATAATGGTGTTATCAACTTCAAGTGCTGTAGACAGCTGCGAGGAGGCATTTTTATTTTCCAGAGATTTTACAGTATCCTAGAAATATTTAGTGTTAGAGCCACAAGATGTACATCTTAAAAAAAAGAGAGAAAAAAGAAGCTTGCCTTAACTTTTCTTATTGATCATGTACACTGGTTCCTAATTTCCCTAAAGATTTGCCAATCATGGGGATTATTGGAGGCCATCACACTGTGCCAGAGCAAGTGTTTATGTTGGATAAGCACCAAGAGTACAGTAGTAATCCAGGGTCGGTAGAAACTCTGACATAATTTCCCTTAATGGTGCATGTTTATTAAGGACAATAGTTTAGCATTTTTGAAATGGGACCAGGTCCTCAACAGAGGGGAGGTTAATAGTATGAGTTGAGAAGCCCGCTCATTAAAGTTATAATGCCCTAGTATCATCCAGCCGTGTTACAAAAAAGAGAGGGGCATGAGGTTCCATTATAACCTGACCCCAAACTACACAAATCAGCCATGATATTATGACCACTGACAGGTGAAGTGAATAACACTGATGATCTCGTTATCATGGCACCTGTCAGTGTGTGGGATACATTAGGCAGCAAGTGAACATTGTATCCTTAAAGTTCATGTGTTAGAAGCAAGAAAAATGGGCAAGCGTAAGGATCTGAGTGACTTTGACAAGGGCCAAATTGTGATGGCTAGACGACTGGGTCGGAGCATCTCCAAAACCGATCCAACAGACGAGCTACTGTAGCTCAAATTGCTGAAAAAGTTAATGCTGGTACTGATAGAATGGTGTCAGAACACACAGTGCATCGCAGTTTGTTTCCTATGGGGCTGCGTAGCCGCAGACCAGTCAGGGTGCCCATGCTGACCCCTGTCCACTGTCAAAAGCGCCTACAATGGGCATGTGAGCATCAGAACTGGACCACACAGCAATGGAAGAAGGTGGTCTGGTCTGATGAATCACGTTTCCTTTAACATCACGTGGATGGCTGGGTGTGTGTGCGTCGCTTACCAGGAGAACACATGGCACCAGGATGCGCTATGAGAAGGAGGCAAAGATGGCAGAGGCAGTGTGATGCTTTGGGCAATGTTCTGCTGGGAAACCGTGGGTCCTGCCATTCAGGTGGATGTTACTTTGACATGACCATATGCACCCTTTCATGGCAATGGTATTCCCTGATGGCATTGGCCTCTTTCAGCAGGATAATGCGCCCTGCCACAAAGCAAAAATGGTTCAGGAATGGTTTGAGGAACACAAAAAACGAGTTCAAGGTGTTGACTTGGCCTCCAAATTCTCCAGATCTCAAGCCAATCGAGCATCTGTGGGTTGTGCTGGACGAACAAGAGGGAAAAGGGGGACCTACATTAAACAATATTAGTCAGGTGGTCATAATGTTATGGCTGATCGGTGAAGTTATCTCTGGAATTTTAGGGGTTTTGGGAAGAATAATAACAATTCAGCTCCTGTAGTCTAATTTCTGGACCAAAAAAATCTTGATGTTTTGGAGAAGAGGGTCCCTCAACTAAGTTATGGCTCACTAATTGGCAAATACCCTACATTTATAAATAACCAAATACATTCAGAGGGACACATTACCTACATTTGAAAACAGGTTATTAAATTTCTTTTACCTTTATTTTACCTGTTAATTAACTGAGAACACGTTCTCATGTACAGTAATGCCCCAGGAGCAATTAGGATTAACTTCTTTGCTCGGAACAATTTTTGACCTTGCAAAAATCTAGCATCCTTTCAGTTACTGTTCACACGCTCTAACCACCATAGCCGTGGGAACATATTTTGATCGAGGCGCTGAGAATTGCTGAATTCAGGACTGCATCTTTAACAGATGGATGATGCGTGCCCATCCTAGCGGGCCCATCCCCGGTTTAGGGTTAGGGTTAGAGGGGGTTCAGAGGCTGTGATGGTGGGGCTGCAGCAACCCCAGCACCATGACTTCCCTTGGCGGTGCTAACCACTAACGGCTAACTGGCTAACGGCTGCCCGCTGGTATGCTGGTGGAGCTTTGTGAGTCCTTTGGGATGTGTGAGGTGTGAGGGTAGCGCGTGCATAAAAGTGAGGCAGAAACGAAAACAACAAAACGACAACAACACGTAGATACGATTCCCTTCTCTTTATGAGTATTCGAAGGCAAAAGGCAGCACCACACGGTCACAAACAACAGGACACAATAATCTTTGAAGTGCAGGTGATGACAAGGCGTACTTATACACAACATAATTAGTGATGAGGTGCAGGTGTGTCAATGGGGTGCACTGCTGCCATCATCTCCTGCCGGCAGTTAGTACGCCGGTGAGGTAGAGCGCCGGAGAGGGAGAAAGCGCACAGGCAGCCCACGCGGGGCAGCCGTCACAGGATAGGTGGAAATAGTGTTTTCTGTTGAGTTTTATCTCTACTGTCTGTCTTTTTTGTTTTCATATATATTTAAATACCCAGACTCTTCACATTTGCCATTGTTCATCTGTTTAGTTGCGGCTACACTTTATTTTGACAGTCCCAATTTTCAGATGTTCTATTGATAGTAATACTATTAACAAGCTTTAAAAAAAATTCTACAAACTATCTATTGATAAACAACTGCTTGCTAAGGTTAAGGTTAGGGTTAGTTTAGAATAAGTTTTAGGGTAAGGGTTAAGGCTAGGATAAAGGTTAAGATTAGGGTAAGTGTTAGGATTAGTAGATAGTTAAAAAGTTAATGACAGCCAGCAGATAATCTGTAGAGTATCGACACACAAATTTGATCAGGAAAAGACCAAGTGATCAAAATTTGTGACTATTTTAGTAATTGTAAAGAAATGTAGTAATTCAAAAATACAAAAAAAAAATATGTATATAGCACATAAACCAAAATAATGGTGCTAGTTCAACCCATTTATTTATTTTTGCATCTTGTATCGGAACACTGTTTTAGACTTTACTTAAACTTTACTTAAACTTTAATTTCACAAAGCTTGAAAACCTATAGCCTTATTGGTACTGAACCCTGGTATGAGTTAAAACTATCCATCCAAACTGTCCATCAAAAGCGCTATACAGACCTAAATCTTATAAAGTATGATTGCTTTTTTTTTTGCTCTGTTAAAGGGATAGTTCATCCAAAATTCATATTTTTCTCAAAGTTCACTTACCAAAAGATATTCTAGAAGGCCCATAGAGTCATTTCTTCAAACAGTCCATTATTCAGCTCTGTCCCAGTCTGTAATTAGCATTATTACCATTGCCAAATTCATGAATGGAAACGTTTCGTACCGCTATCGCAAAGCTGCAGTGGTAGCTGTCTGTCGCGGTAGCATAGATTTTTTTTAAACTGTACATGGAAGAAACAGCTGGCGGAATTTGCTAATTTCAAACTGGCACTAGCGAACTATTTCCTATAGCCACCATACACAGCTTCTGTTTGTCTACAGTGATGTCATCAAGGTGAACGTGAACTTCAACCTCAGCAAGCTATGTGAAGATAGGTTGCTTCGCCTAGCTTTTTAAAATTGCTGCTAGGTGACACGTATATTATTGCTATATTTTTGCTTTATTTATTTCTTAATTGTTACTGCATAGATGTTGTGTGCCATGTCACAAGAATTTCATTGTGCTGAATGATGCTGTGTTATTTGATGCATTTGATAAATAACCTTTGAATTTCTGGATTTCCTTTGTTTGTAAGTATCGATGTCGACTTCTGCCTGCTCGTGGATTATGAGTTAATTAAATTCTACCCACTCTGCAATTGGGACAATACCTACGCCTCTCCAGAGTCATATTATTGGAGAATCAATGGAGCAGCTTCGCCAACGTGGTATACAGTTTTTGAGAGAAACATTTTAATACAGAGAATCGTGCCCCATGCTCACTTAGAAGAGGACAAAAGGCGAATGCAATTCTATCAAGTTACCCAGTTCAACCCGTGGAGACAAGACAGATTGTAAGTAATACTTCTGATTGCTATGTTATAATGCACAAAGTACACATTGCCTCCAGATATTCTGGGCAAGGGTTTTCCAAAAATTTTCTTCCTGCTTGTATTCAGAGTCAATATATATGTATTTTCCTTTCTCTCTCAAGCAAATAAAGTTTGACTGTCCAAGGTGAATATCAAAGACGAAATAGGTAACTTGCTTTCTAGCTAGCGAATACTAACTTTCGTTTACTGTGTATACAATTACTCTTCCCAAACGAACCCGTGGATTGATACAAATGTGAACAAAACTGACTGGTAAACACAGGAAGTACCTGTTTATTTGAAATGAGAATTATATCACGAAAATTAAAACTTTTTCTAAAAAACATAATTTCAAGAAATACAACATCGTAATGTTCTTTGAGAACAACTCTGTCAGGTCCTGGCTGGGGTGCCTCCAGACATCTCTGCACTTATGTTTAATTGTCCCCAATCAAAGACAGCTGCTCCCTATTGCCTCTGGTTGGGGATCCTATTTAAGTTGCTTCAGTTTAGATTTCTGTTGTCAGTCATTGTTTGTGTTTGTGTTGTATGCTACTTCAGTTCACAGTACAAGAGTACATTTATTAGTCATGGAGATTCCAAACCGCTCTACGCCTCACGTCCTTCACCTCGACCGTGACAGAATGACTGACCTCAACAGGACAGCAGAGGGATACTGCGGAAGCGATCCGCTGCACCTACAAGGAGGTTTGCGGTTAGGGATCCAGAGCCTCGTAGCAGACAGGGTCTTCGCCAAAAAGCCCCAAGGTGCCCTAAGAAATGCTGTCCCAGTGCCACCTGCTGCTCCGGCGCCACATCCTGCTCCGGCGCCACCTGCTGTTCCGGATCCACGTCCTGCTCCGACGCCACGTCCTGCCCCGCGGGCAGAGCCTCCATCTGTCCCGGCGCCTTGTCCTGCTCCGGGGGCGGAGTCTCCACCTGTCCCGGCGCCACGTCCTGCTCTGGGGGCAGAGCCTCCACCTGTCCCGACGCCACGTCCTGCCCCGGGGGTGGAGCCTCCACCTGTCCCAATGCCATGTGCTGCTCCGGGGGCAGAACTCACCCAAGACCAAGCGTTGGCATCCTGCCCCCCCCCCAGAGTGGTCCTGGTTGCGCATTCAGGAGCCCGCGCCTGGGGGGGGGGGGTACTATAAGGTCCTGGCTGGGGTGCCTCTAGGCATCTCTGCACTTATGTTTAATTATCCCCAATCAGAGGCAGCTACTCCCTGTTGCCTCTGGTTGGAGATCCTATTTAAGTTGCTTCAGTTTAGATTTCTGTTGTCAGTCATTGTTTGTGTTTGCGTTGTATGCCACTTCAGTTCACAGTTGTTGTTTTTGTATAAGAAAGCGTTTATTAAAGTCATGGAGATTCCAAACCGCTCTATGCCTGACGTCCTTCACCTTGACCATGACAAACACCATAAGTTTGGTGTGTTTTAGAGCCGTTTTCCACTTGCAATGCAGCTTTGTGATAGGGGTATGTACGGTTTTGATTCATTAATTTGTACAATGCTAATAACTCTAATTACTGACTAACCCCAAAATATGATTTTTGGACGAACTATCCCTTTAATACAGCCCTTGGGATGACTTCCACAGCAACAATGATCCTCTCACAGGTCAATTGTGCAGGATGATGTTATCAGTTCAGTACAAGGCGTGCGTGTATTGAATAAGGCTTAAAGAGTCCATGGAAAACTTCACTGCATACAGCATAACCTGCATATTTTCCCGGTTGGAGTTTCAAACAAATTGATAGATTATTTAGACCCAGTGGAGTCTCTGGAAGACAAGGATCAACGCACACATGTTTAACTAAAGGAAAGTATTGTTGTTGCAACAATTGCAAATATCAGAGAATAGCAAGCCTGGCCTTAGTTTACAACCTGGTATGAAAGACCAATATAGAATAACTCTACTGTATTTTTTTTACTTATATTAGTCATAACATTGAAGATCTGAAGTTGTTTAAAATGTACAAATACATATTTTATACATGGATTGACAATTTTTAAAGTGAAAATGATAATGTGTGGTTGAAATGTCTGCCTGGAAACAACAGCACTTTTGCTAATCCAAATCGGTTTCAAACATAGATTAAACATCACAACACACTGACACATCGAGTTGAACACTGTTAATTGAACATGTTTGTCCTTAGTAATAAGGAAGATTAGACAAAAAGAGAAGAGAAGACAGGACGAAGAGTAGAGGAGAAGAGAGGAGTGCCATAGAGGGATAGGAAAGGAGTAATAAGGTCTGTTTTTACCTTGTGATTTCCCAGAGGACCCTGCTCTCCATTTGAGCATCCCTGATCCCTCTCCTCATCGCCTAACAAACCTCTCCATAAATCAGCCTTAATTATATCTCGTCAGGGACAGGCAGGTGCTCAGCAAGAACAAACCTACCAGCCAGCCAGAGCCAGAGCTCTTAGTCATATGTTTGAATTATTTCATTATTACATGTCTTATTTTACCCGTTGCTATAACAACAATGCAGCGCATTCGAGGGTTGAGTATTATTAATATCTCTGCTAATGTACTCCGTATGTTTGATAACTTTGTGTTTCAGGCTTGTGTGGATCTTGTGGAGTAGTCAAATAGGTGATTTGTAATCTAAACCCACTCAAATAAACACCTTTTCAATTTTCTTCATCCTATTTCCTCTCCCCCTACACACAAAGACACACACACCCGCACACAAGCAAGCAATTAAACCAACACACACACACACATCTTTCTATTTTTTTCATTGCTTACCCACTGCATACACACACACCACTCTACTTCATGTCCTGACACCTCCACCACCCCTTTACACCCCACTTTGCCTGTTCATCCCTCAGCACTTTACCCCTGACACCTCTTATAAACCCCCTACTCAAACCACCCTCCAACACCTTTCTATTCAACATGCCCCCTCCTCTTCACCCACTAAGCGCACTTCATTTTCCAAAATGTTTCACTAATCCTAGCAATGCCTGCAAAGAGCTCCAGAAGCCAGGCCATTAGCATCGATAATTACATTTTCAGTAATAATGACACTGCATTAAAAGAGAAGAGGGGAAGGGGGAACAAGTCAAAATGATTAGTAAAACACCCACTTCCCCTTCACAGGCACTCGTCCCCCCTTTTCACTTCCAGATGTGCCACAAGAGCACCATAGTGATGGAAGAGATGCCCAAATATCCTCTTTGTGGTTACCAACGCTGCTGGTAAATGGTAATTTACCAGACAACCCACACCTGTGTTTGGGTAATTCCTACATTCAAAGGATTACATGAAAAAGGAAATGGATCATTTCTTAAATTATTTCACTTCACGTTCAACACCCATACCTGGCCCAAAAGCTGCAATTACCTTTCCCATGGCTATGGTTTGCTAAACCAAACAATTTACTGTCCCCAGTAAAGTGTGCAATAGTAATTCAGTCATTGAGGGATTTCCATGTATCCTTAATCCCAAAATAACCAATGTTGAGTTAAATTATTTTGTTCAAAAATAGAAACTGTCATTATATTCTCAAGGGTCAAACATCCACAGAAAAAACATCACAATTTGGGCAAACAAAATGTTTTTCTATGTCTGTTCATGTGTCTGTGTGTCTGTGTGTGTGCACAGGAGAGGGTCAGACAATCTAAGCTCTAAGTTCTTTATCCAGTTTCAACTCGCAGGCACACTCTGGGTTTACAGTGATGAGAAAAGTATAGATTGACTTCTATACTTTAAAAATCATTGCGGTAAATCCAAGAATTCAGCTGTGAAATACACCGACTTCTCTATTGACTGAACTACAGTCAGGTTCAGAATGATTGGCACCCTGGATCTTGATAGGTAATACTGTGTTATTACATTTTATTAATATACACAGTGCTTCTTAAAGGTGTGTGAACCCTTAGTGCATTATTCAGTGTAACACCATGAAATCTTTATAATTCAGTCTTTTTTATCTCACATAAGTTTATAATTACCAATTCCATATGTTTTGTTTCAGAGGAAGTCATTGATAGAGTAGAAAAACTAAATAAAAAGGAATTAGTTCAGGTGCAAAAATAAGTCAATTCCAAGTGCATTGGTTGAAGTAGTTGAGTAGAACCAAATAAACCAATCAAAAGTGGTAAGTTAGTTTGTGGCGTATAAATAGAGACAAGAAACCTGGTCAGAATTCAAAACGCACCATGCCGAGTGGAAAGGAGATTTCAGAGGACATCAGGAAGAGGATAGTGAGAGCACATCAGTCTGGGAAAGGCTATACAACCGTCTCAAAAAGATATGAGCAGTCCACTGTGATGCAAGTCATTTACAAATGGAGAGCACTTAACCTGATAGCAACTCAGCCTAGTAGTGGACGCCCTTCCAAAATATCCCCATAACAAATCAGATAAATGCAAAGCCAAACATACTGTAACATCTGGAGAGGTTCAGACCTCCCTTGTTGCATCTCAGGTTACTGTACATACTTCAACAATAAAAAAAAACACTGGGTGAAAATAGCCTTCATGAGAGGGTTGCTATGAACAAGCCTCTGCTGTCAAAAAAGAACCAAACTGCCTTTCTTAACTTTGTCAGAGACCACCTAGACAAACTAGAAGGTTCCAGGAAGTCCATTCTCAGGACAGATGACTCAAAAATTGAAAGTTTTGGTCAAAATCAAAACCGCAAAAATCAAAAACCCGACGCTTCCTACCACCAAAAAAACCTTCCTAACAGTCAAGCATGTTGGTGAGAATGTCAAGATCTGGGGCAGCTTTTTGTCCTCAGGACCTTTTTGACGGCGCATCATCAAGAGAACCATGAATTCGGAGGTTTACCAGGATATTCTTGAACTGAACGTCAGGCCATCAGTCAAGGAGCTTAGGCTGGGTCATCTAAAAAGACAACGTCCCAGAGCATTCAAGCAAATCAACCAAAGAATGGCTCAGGAGAAAGAAGATTTGTGTTTTGATTGGCCAAGTTAAAGTCCTGACCTTAATCCAATCGAGATGGAGTTGCAGGACCTGAAGCGGGCAGTACATGCCAGACACTCCTCAAACCTCACTCATTTGGCTGAGTTCTGTAAGGAAGACTGGGCAAAAATCCCTCAAGAAAGATGTAAGAGACTGATTAGTGGCTATAGGAGACATTTACTCCAATTTATCGCTGCTAATTGAGGAGCCACAAGCCTCTGAAAAAATGGGTTCACTTATTTTATGCACCTGAACTAATTAATCTTCAATTTTGTTTTTCGACCACACGCATGGTTTCCTCTAAACCAACATTTGGAATTGGTAACTATAAGCCTGTTAAGTCAGATAAAAAAGACCGTTACTGATAAAATAAAGATGCAAGTGGCAGATAACGAGAAGGAAAAAATTAAGAAAATAAGATATTTTAATGTCATTTAAGGGTCATTGACACTGATGTCAAGACCAACGGAATGCTATCAGGGATGGAAAAAGAGAATTTAGGGATAAGATGGAGTCTAATTACTACAGCCCTGACCCCAGATGGATGTGGGGATGACTGCAACACATCACAGAATACAAAGGGAGAAACAGCAATGATACACCTCCCACCGCCTCGCTCCCTGATCAGCTCAACACCTATGCACGGTTTGAGGTGACCAACACAATTCCTTCAGTGAGGCTTGCTGAGGACCAGGACGACTATACTCTGTCCCTGACATGACGTGAGGAGTTCCTAAAAAAGTGAACCCTCGGAAGTCACCAGGGCCAGGTGGCATTCCAGGCCATGTCCTCATGGGGTGTGCTGACCAACTAGTGGAGGTTTTCATATTTCAATATTCAACCTCTTCGCTGTCTCTGTCTGTAGTCCCCTCCTGCTTCAAACAGACCACCATCGTCCCTGTACCGAAGAAACCTTCCATCACCTGCCTGAACGACTACTGCCCTGTAGCACTGACCTCCACCATCATGAAGTGCTTCGAGTTGCTGGTCAGAACTCACATCAGCTCCACCCTTCCTGACACCTTGGACCCCTTTCAATTTGCATACCGCCCCAATAGACCTACGGATGATGCCATCGCCCTGACGACACACACCGCCTTCTCCCACCTACAAAAAGGCAACACATATGCGAGGATGCTGTTTGTGGACAAAAGCTCTGTAGTCAACACTATTATGCCCGTCAAGCTTGTTCCTAAGCTCAGGACCCTGGGACTTAACACCTCTCTCTGCAATTGGATCCTGTACTTCCTGACGGGCAGACCCCAGGTTGTGAGAACGGGCAACCATACCTCCTCTGCACTGACCCTGAGCACTGGAGCACCACAGGGCTGCATACTCAGTCCCCTCCTGTACTCCCTGTTCACGCATGACTGCGTGGCCACACACAGCTCCAACATCATCCTCAAATTCGCGGACGATACTACCATCTTGGGTCTCCAACAACGATGACACTGCTCACAGAGAGGAGGTGAGGAACCTGGCTACATGGTCCCAGGACAACAACCTCTCTCTCAACGTCTATATGACTAAAGAGATGATCGTGGACATTAGGAAGTGGCGGGGGGGGGGGGTAAATGCCCCCATACACATCGATGGAGCTGAAGTGGAGAGAGTCTCCATATTGAAGTTTCTCTGTGTGTTCATCAAGGATGACCTCACTTGGTCCAGACAAGTGAATTCGGCAGTGAAAACTGCCCAAAAACGACTATACTTCCTGAGGAGACTCAAGAAATTTGGCATGTCTGCAAAAACTCTCACCAACTTCTACAGGTGCACCATTGAAAGCAGCATTACTGCATTACAGTTGCTCTGATGTCCTTTCATGTACTTTTAATGGGCATTAGAATATTCCTTTGCATGTACCATTCATAAGCATATTACACTCATATGTATCTATACTCAATGCTTCTACCTATACTGTTTATAAACCCCCATCCTACTCTGTTCAAAATCGATGCTAGTTTACATTTTTTATGTATATTACCGCCATACTTGCCATTTCTACAATATTCAGTGGCTGTTATTCTGTTATTCCTTTAGAAATAACATCTGGTTCTTAGTTCTATCTGGAAGCATCTCTGATTCAATTGAACAACATTGTAACCATTCTAATGTGTTATCATGGATATAACAGGACTCATTGACACATATATAATATCAACAACTATCTTAGATTATTTTAATCTGGTAATAGGCTACATTAAGGAACATACCATTGAAGGTCGACATCTAATTGAGGGACTTAAGTGATTAAGGTGGCAGAGCTTTACTACAAATTGCACAAAGGAACTGTTTCAGTGTTTCAATGTTTCAAGGTTTATTTGTCAAATGCACCGAACAACAAAGCATCATCCGGCACAATGAAATTCCTGTGACATGCCAACCGACAACTATGTAGTGAGAGTAGAATGAATAATAATAAAATTAAACAAAAATATACATCACACAGTACACTAGCAGCAGTTTAAAGAAAATAGTACTATAAACTAGTAGCAATCTGGGTAGTAATTATTGAACATATAGATATGGCAAGTATGGCATTAACAGTGTAAGCTAGCAACAGTTGGTAGTTACTGAATATTATAGATACATATGAGTGTAATAAGCTTATGAATGGTGGAATAGCACAGTACATCTACGTAGTGAGAATTTAAGGAGAAAAATGTAGCAAAAATAGCAGGCAGCAAAAATATAGTAAGAAGATAAAGCAATATTACACACATTATTATGTACTGTACATAGCAGCAGTTTAAAAAGAGTACTGTAAACTAGCAGCTATATTGGTAGTAGTATTGAATATTATAGATAAGGCAAGTATGGCAATAATATCCACCGATTAGCCATAACATTATGACCACCTGTCTAATATTGTGTAGGTCCCCTTTTGCCGCCAAAACAGCCCTGACCCGTCGAGGCATGGACTCCAGTAGACCTCTGAAGGTGTGCTGTGATATCTGGCACCAAGACGTTAGCAGCAGATCCTTTAAGTCCTGTAAGTTGCGAGTTGGGGCCTCTATGGATCGGACTTGTTTGTCCAGCACATCCCACAGATGCTCGATTGGATTGAGATCGGTGGAATTTGGAGGCCAAGTCAAAACCTTGAACTCGTTGTTGTGTTCCTCAAACCATTCCTGAACCATTTTTGCTTTGTGGCAGGGCGCATTATCCTGCTGAAAGAGACCAATGCCATCAGGGAATACCGTTACCATGAAAGGGTGCACATGGTCTGCAACAATGCTCAGGTAGGTGGTACGTGTCAAAGTAACATCCACATGAATCGCAGGACCCAAGGTTTCCCAGAAGAACATTGGCCAAAGCATCACACTGCCTCCGCCAGCTTGCCTCTTCCCATAGTGCATCCTGGTGCCATGTGTTCTCCAGGTAAGCGACGCACACGCCCCCAGCCATCCACCTGATGTAAAAGGAAACGTGATTCATCAGACCAGGCCACCTTCTTCCATTGCTCCGTGTTCCAGTTCTGATGCTCACATACCCATTGTAGGCGCTTTCGGCAGTGGTCTCAGGGGTCAGCATGGGCACCCTGACTGGTCCGCGGCTACGCAGCCCCATAGGCAACAAACTGCGATGCACTGTGTGTTCTGACACCATTCTATCAGTACCAGCAGCACTTGGACCACTTTTGATAGGTACTAACCACTGCAGACCGGGAACACCCCGCAAGGGCTGCAGTTTTGGAGATGCTCTGACCTAGCCATCACAATTTGGCCCTTGTCAAAGTCGCTCAAATCCTTATGCTTGCCCAATTTCCCTGCTTCTACATGTAACATACGAACTTTGAGGACAGAATGTTCACTTGCTGCCTAATATATCCCACCCACTGACAGGTGCCATGATAACAAGATTATCAGTGTTATTCACTTCACCTGTCAGTGGTCATAATGATCGGTGTACATAATGTAAACAAGCATTTTTTGAAAAGAGTAGGGTGGGGAGTATGAACCGTATGGTAGAGGTATTGAATATTATAGATACATTTGTGTACAATATGCTTATGAATGGTACATGCAAAAGAATATTCAAATGCCCATTAAAAGTACCTGAAAGGACATCAGAGCATCTGGAAAGTTTGTGTGTGTTCAGTGTGATCATGAATCGGTGTTGCTGTTTGAGGAACTGTAAAACTTATAATGTGTGGTTAGTTTATTCCCAGTCATGTGTGATCTTGCCATTTTTGGAAGTTACCATTTTTGAAGTTGTTCCCATCAATTTGCCTAACAGCTCTATAACAGAACCTCTACTCAGACCTGTTGGAGGCCACACCCCCTTGTACTGTTTGGGTCAAAACCACAGGTGGGCCTAATACTATGGTGCCACTCAAACTCTCTCTGGCTGGCGGCTGAATGAAGATTATGATCTGAATGGTAATGTGAGGTGACAGTAATAGGCCTGTGTAGTCATACACGTACACCCTTCTCCCAACATCTCAATGGTCAACACAGTTGGTTACATTTCCTAATACCAAAAACCCTCCTCACACACACTAGCGGTATTGGTCTGGCGTAAAAGCTGAACAAGCCACAGCAGCGCCATTTCAATCTGTTTTTTTTTTTAAAACAGGTCCTTTTTGGCTGTCACGTGAAAACAGTTTATAACAGCTAATATGGTTTCTGGGGCAAATGAGCCAAAACATATCCCCACATTTGTTGTACTTCATAATTTCCTTTTATGTAATTTAGCAGACACCTTTATCAAGAGCAACTTACATTACTGAGTACATGGATTATCATACTAGGTATTTTCAACCATATAGGATGAACCATTCAAAAATAACAGTACATTTAGTACACAGTTCCCCCATCATTCTAGACTTTGCTTTTGCATTAGGATTAAAAAGCAAAGGTTGCTTTGCTTTTGCATCCTAATGCAAAAGCAGGTGTCTGACAAAATGACAAACAAAAGTGTCAATCGAAGTCAAGATGGCCATGATGCAAGTAAATCAGAATAAATATATCAAAGACATGGCCAAAACATTTGGAGTGCCATAATCAACTTTTTAGTACATTTGAAGTAAATCACGGGTTAGCTCAGCAATGGTGATTGACCTGGTAGACCTAGAGAGACCCCTGCAGTGGAAACCCCCTCAAAGAAGATCTGTCTGACAGATCAGAAACACTCCATGAGGTAAGTGTGGATGTGCCAGCCTCTAGCATTTGGAGAAGCCTTTACCAGCTGAACTACAGAACACTAAAACCCCTCAAAAACAGGATGGCCTGAAAATTCCTAAGAGCCTGGAAAGTTATGTTTTGATATGTTTTGGGCATGTATGTTTGCCACTGGAACAGGCTTGCTTGTCTTCATTGATGATTCAACTGCTGATCCAACTGCTGTTTTGTTTTCTGTTTTGGATTAATAAAAGACCTGAGGCCTAAACTACAAAGCAAGATTTGGGTTTAGCGAGCTAACTTCAGGTTGAACCCTGGGTTGTCAGTGTCACAACGGTGGTTCACTTGTTACCGGGTTACATCGCCATGGTAACTTATGCCACACACCTAACCTGCTCCGGAGCAGGTTATATTCAAGATAACAGATCAACGCGTATAAAAGCACCGCCTACTGACCAGTCAATTCTCGATTGAAAATGGCTTCACCAGTCTTAGAAGATCCCTTGGAGCTCAGTTCGCAGTTAGTGAGAGGGTCTCAGAAAAGCAAATATATTTAGAGACAATCAATCAATCAATCAAATGTATTTATAAAGCCCTTTTTACATCAGCAGTTGTCACAAAGTGCTTTTACAAAACACCCGGCCTTAAAACCCCAAGGAGCAAACAACAGTCGTGTTGAATTTCAGTGGCTAGGAAAAACTCCCTAAGAAGGCCGAAATTTAGGAAGAAACCTAGAGAGGACCCAGGCTCAGAGGGGTGACTAGTCCTCTTCTGGCTGTACCGGGTGAACATATTAAGAGTACAATTGTATTAATTAATAAGTGCACGTGGGCTGAGTCCAGAGTATATTTAAAGTCCAGGTCGGAAGCATGACCAGATGGACAAGGACAGGGACAACACGGGGAGGGGGAGGTGTCAGCACAGTGGCGGCTGAAATCGTCAGGTATTGTCTTGATCTGCAACACAACCAGGAGACCCACAAAACCTGTTAGCTTCCACTGATGAGTATCTTTATGAAAGATAGAGATTATCAGTGGAGGGAATTACGTATCTTTGTCAGCTTAGCCGTATGTTGCCAGTGTGACACATCGAAGCTGTCAATTCCACAGACTGTATGCATAGCGGTACGTTTGTTGCTACAGGTAGTTTTATATGTACTGTGGGTGATGTGGAGAACGTAATCAAAAACATGGTCTGCTGTGCAAATCGCAAGTTTGTTCTTGCTCTAACAGATCTACTTGATACATTTGTGTTCCCAGGCCACTTGCCCACGCAGTCTATTAGGGCTTTTATGAAATAGCAGGTAGACAATAACTTACATTGACTACTTCCTCTATACATAATGTAGACTCCATGACGTTTACTGTTGTGTATTAAATGCAGCATACTCCTTTCATAAGGTTCCCCAGAGTGATTGGTGCCATAGATTTCACCCATATTCTGATAACAGCATCGCTGGGTGAGAATGAAGGCGATTTTGTTAATCGCAAGTCATTCCACAGCATCAACGTTCAGATAAAGGAAAAATAAAGATAGTCATTGTTTGGTCATACTGGTACATTGCCTACATGGACACCAAGGGTTTACAGAAAAAGCAGCAGGCTGGATAATTAAAGGTAATTCCTTTTTAGCACATATAGAAATATTCACACAGCACAGGTGTCACAGCTGGACTATCTTTCTCCCCACCACTATCTTTCTTTCAAATGCACATTGGTGTTTCACTTCTTTGCTTGTTATATTTATATTCAATTTTCTCCCAAGACTGCTTAACACTGGCAGGGTTGCAACTGAAAAAATACAGCAAAAATTGTCTTACAATAATCCATAGGAATTCATCTAAGCAACACATTAATTTAAGTGCACAATTGTAATTATAGTCAGACCTAGTTGTGCCTTAATGATCAGAACCAGAAAGAGTTTTATTGCCAAGTATTCTAAAAAAAAGGCATTTGTTCCAGTCCTTTAGTGCAGCTATTTTGTACAAAAGAAATAAAAACAAATAAGAATAGTGGACTGAGCATAAAAACAGTAGACTGAGCATTAATAAATTACTAAAAAATATATACTAAAAAATATATAAGATGCAACAATTGTCCAATCGAGGGTTGTGTGTGTATGTGGGGAGGAGTTATAGATTTGTCCAGTTGAGGTTGTGTGTATATGTGGGGAGGGGTCAAAGGTTTGCCTAGTAGAGGGTTGTGTGTGTTTGTGGGGAGCGGGCTATAGTCAGTTTGGCTCCAGGGGCATGTTCATGAGGCCTACTGCAGTAGGAAAGAAACCGTTCTTGTGGCGAGATGTTCTGGTCCTGATAGACCTCAACCTTCTACCAGAGGGGAGAGTTTCCAGGGTGTGTGGGATCAGCCCCAATCTTTGCCGCTCGCCTCCGCGTCCTGGAGGTATGTAGGTCTTGTAGAGACGGCAGATTGCAGCCAATCACCCTCTCTGCAGAGTGGATAATGCGCTGCAGCCTGCCATTGTCCTTTGCAGTGGCTGCAGCGTACCAGACGGTGATGGAGGAGGTCAGGATAGACTCTACGATGGCAGTGTAGAAGTCATCATAGTCTTTGGCAGGTTGAACTTTTTCAGCTGCCGCAGGAAGTACATCCTCTGCTAAGCTTTCTTTACAAGAGGGGTGATGTTCAGCTCCCACTTGAGGTCCTGGGCGATGGTTGTGCCCAGAAAGCGTAAGGACTCCACAGAGTTGACTGGGGAGCCACCCAGGGCGATGGGGGGGGGGGGGGGGCAGATGGATTTCTACTGAAGGCCACTGTCATCGCCACTGTCTTTAGGGTGTTGAGTTCCAAGTTGTTCTAACTGCACCAGGACACCAGATGGTCAATCTCCCACCTGTAGGCGGACGTGTCTCCATCAGAGTTAAGTCCAATGAGGGTGGTGTCATCTGCAAACGTCAAAGTTCAAGTTCAAAAGGTTTATTTGTCATTTGCAATGCTTGGTTTTCCTACTCCGGACAGTGCAGTTAAAAGTTAACAGTAACAGTAATTATAATTAAAAAAAATAAGATAACACAATCAATCAGTAATAACACTATACAAAAACACACATCAGTAATAAAAACTATGCAAGTATACAACCGTAATGCAATGTAAAAGTGACAGGAGTGCATGATATAAGTGGCAGATGTGCATGATATAAAGTGACAGGTGTGCATGCACTATGGATGGAAGGGAAGATGGGCTCCTGAGTTGAGCAGCCTTACAGCCTGTGGAAAGAAGCTGTCCCGTAGCCTGTTTGTTTTGGACTGAATACTCCTGTACCTTCTGCCTGACGGCAGCTTGGTAAACAGCCCGTGGCATGGGTGGCTGGGATCTGTAATGATCCATTTTCTCCTCCTCCTACAGCTCTCTGTGTAGAGATCTTGCAGGGATGGCAGGTCAGACCTTGTGATGCTCTCTGCTGTTTTAATCACCCTCTGAAGTGCTTTGCGGTCGAGGGCGGTGCAGCTGCCATACCAGGCGGTGACACAGCCGGTCAGGATACTCTCGATTGTGCATCTGTAGACGTTGGTGAGTATCCTGGAATCCATGCCAAATCTCCTTAATCGGTGTAGGAAGAAGAGCCGTTTCCTGGCCTCCTTCACCACGATGTTAGAGTGATGAGACCAGGTCAAGTAATCACTGATGTTGACCCCGAGGAACCTGATGTTGTGAACTCTCTCTACTGCAGACCCATTGATGTGTATGGGGGCGTGGTCTCCCAGCCGCTGCTTCCTGTGATCAACAATCATCTCCTTCGTTTTGCTGATATTGAGCTGGAGGTTGTTATCCTGACACCACGAAGTCAGTGACTTTACTTTGTCTCTATAGGCTGACTCGTCGTTGTCAGAGATCAGGCCTATGATGGTGGTGTCTTCTGCAAACTTAACGATGGTGTTGGAGACGTGAGTTGCCAGGCAGTTGTGGGTGAAGAGAGAGTACAGGAGCGGGCTCAACACACAGCCCTGGGGGGAACCAGTACTGAGAGTTAGTGAGGAGGAGGTGGCGTTACCCATCCGCACCACCTGGGGTCTGCCCGTCAGGAAGTTCAGGATCCATCTGCACATAGTGGGGTCGAGACCCAGATCCCTGAGCTTAACCGCCAGCTTGTGGGGCACAATGGTGTTGAAGGCTGAGCTATAGTGAATGAATAGCATTCTCACATTATGTGTTCCTTTTGTCCAGATGAGAGAGTGCAGAGTGGAGGGTCAGAGCGATGGTGTCCTCTGTGGATCTGTTTTGTCTGTAGGCAAACTGTAGCGGGTCGAGTGTTGCAGGCATGGAGTCTGTGATGTGTGTTTTAACTAGCCGCTCAAAGCACTTCATGATGATTGGTGTGAGTGCTACAGGGCGGTAGTCATTCATGCAGAGGACTTTTTGCTTTTTAGGCACAGGAACAATGATGGACTTTTTGAAGCAGGTGGGGACCACTGACTGATGTAGCAATAGGTTGAAGATATCAGTAAAGACATCAGCCAGTTGGTCAGCACAGACCTTGAGAACACGTCCTGAGATGTTATCTGGTCCAGGAGACTTGCGGGTGTTCAGGAGCTTGACAGAGTGGTAACTGGAGGTGCAGCTGTTGGTGTATAGGGAGAAGAGTAGGGGGGACAGGACACTGCCTTAGGGGGAGCCGGTGCTGATGGTCAGGGGGTTAGACAAGTGCCTCCCCAGTTTCACGTGCTGCCTCCTGTTGGACAGGAAGGCTGTGATCCACCTGCATGTGGACTCAGGCACTCCCAGTTGAAATTGCTTGTCCTGGAGAAAAGCGGGAATTATGGTTCCCGCTTTTGCAGAACTGAATGCAGAACTGATGTCCACAAACAGGATTCTAGCATAGGTTTCAGGGGAGTCCAGATGCTTGAGGATGAAGTGAAGAGCCATGTTGACCACGTTGTCCACAGACCTGTTGTCTCTGTAGGCAAACTGCAGTGGGTTTAGTAGATGGTTGGTTATGGTCATCAGGTGGGACAGCACAAGGCTCTCAAATGACTTCATAACCACAGAGGTCAGGGCGACGGGTCTGTAGCTGTTAAGTCCTGTGATCCTTGGCTCCTTGGGGACTGGGATTATGATGGAGGACTTGAAACAGGCCGGGATGCATCATGTCTCCAGTGAGGTGTTGAAGATGTCAGTAAACAAAGCAGAAAGCTGATCTGCACAGTGCTTTAGGGTGGATGGGGAGACACCGTCAGGCCCTGCTACTTTTCAGGGGTTCTGTCTCTTGAATAGTTTGTTAATGCCCCCCTCCAGGATTGAAAGTTCCATTGTAGTAGCAGAGGTGGAGATGATTGGTATGGGTGATTGTGAATGGGCCCCGATGGTGGGGGACCTGGTGTTGACGGCTGGACACACAGGGAGATGGTATGTTGTCAGGACTGCCCTTTTGTCTTTCAAATCTGCAGTAGAACTCATTCAGGTCGTTGGCGAGTTGCAGGTCATTAATGGAGTGGGGGGATTTAGGCTTGTAGTTGATAATCTGTGGCCTCTCCAAACAGAAGCAGAGACGTAAGTCGAGAACTGTTGTTTTAATTTCACTCCATACAGGCGTTTGGCTTCTTTCATTGCCTTACCAAAGCTGTTTACCCTCTCTGTACCTGTCTCTGTCCCCGCTCCTGAAGGCCTCCTCCTTTTCCAAACGCAGCCGTCTGATTTTGGCAGTGGACCAGGGTTTGTAATTGTTATACCTTACCCTGGTCCATGTTGGTACACAAATGTCCTCACAAAAGCTGATGTATGATGTCACAGCATCAGTGTACTCATCCAGACTACTAGTGGAAGTCCTAAAAATGTCCCAATCAGGGCATTCCACACATGCGCACAGATCTTCTGTTGCTTCACTGCTCCACATATTTGATCTTTGCACAACAGGCTTAGAAAGTTTTAGTTTTTGCCTGTATGTGGTTATTAGATGGACCATGACGTGGTCTGAGAGTCCTAGAGCAGCGCGGGGCACAGCGTGATAGACATTGTTGATTATAGTGTAGCAGTGATTCAAAGTATTTGCCTCTCTGGTCGGGATTTTAACTGTTTATATTTCGGGAGTTTGTGGCTCAGGTTACCTTTGTTGAAGTCGCCAAAAACAATAATTAAGGAGTCCAGGTGTGACTGCTCCGCCTGGAGAATCTATTCAGCAAGCTGCCGTAGTGTCTTGTGCACGTTGGCTGACGGTGGAATGTCAACAATGACCAGGATAAATGAGGAGAATTCCCTCAGGCTGTAGAAAGGTTTGCAGTTGATAAAAAATGATTCCAGGTCAAGAGAACAGTACTGTAGTATGAATGTCACATCGTTGCCCCAGCCGTTGTTAATGTAGTAACATATTCCTCCTCCCTTCGTTTTCCCTGAGAGTTCTGTGTCACGATCTGCCCGGAAGATTGAGAAACCAGGCAATTACAGTGCTGGGTCCGGTATGGATCCCCACAGCCACGATTCCGTGAAAAGGCGGAAGAAGGAGAGATCTCTGTTTTTCTCCAACAGCAAATGAAGTTCATCCAGTTTATTGCTAAGCGATCGCACGTTGGCAAGAATATTCCAGGTAGCGGAGTCTATAGTCCACCGCGCCTCAAGCGTTCCAACGACCCGGAGGGTTTACCTCCCTGACGATGTTTCACTGCTTGACAAAATGCAGATGAAGCTTTGACCAGAATGTCCAGTAATTCAACGGATGTTACAAGAAAATCCGGGAATAAATCCACAAGAGTTGTTTCCCTGATGTTTATGAGCTCCTCTCTTGAGAAAACAATCCAAGAATTGTTGCAGAACACTGATTTAACACACAAAATAAGACAAAAAATTGCGCACCAACTAACCAAGGCGGCCATCTGCGGCGCCATCTTCGTTAGTTTTTGGGGCCGTTAAATTGATAAGCCTTGCCGTGTTCCATTTACCTCGGAAGTCAAAACTCGGGATTGGGAGTGACATCACACCCGTGTTAACACAAGTTGATCACGTTCCAGTGTCCAAAGTCGGAAAACCAGATGGATGCCCCCGTTTAAGCCTTTGTTGTGCTTGCCCTTTCGGAATATATACAGTGTTTTTCATTGGATTTCTAACCTGTAACCTGGACGGGCTCTTCAGAATATTGTAACGTTAAATTTTCCTATATTATAACACAGTCTGCTAAATGGCATACGTATAATGTCTGGTTTACTGTTGATACAAGGTGCTGCCATCTTGGATTACGAACTAGGGGCTAGTGGGGTTGCTCCGACTTTCCGAGTTGGAATTCCGACTTGAGGGGGCGTTCCAGTTGAAACTTCCGACTGGAACTTGGAAATTCCGACCACCGAGTACAAATGGAACGCGCCATTATATATTCTTCATATTTCTCTTAAATGATCGTTTGCTCCTCTTGAATGAAATATGCAGCTGTGGTAGACTTGTCCATGTTTGCGATTGGTCATATGGTGCAAACACCGCCGTTTTTATGTCACCTCGCTCATCGCTAGATTGGGAAAACCTGGGTTGATTTAACAAATTGATAACCACCATTGTGACACCGCTTATGCGGGATTGTGGTTGTTAGGCTTAGTGAAGCCAGCTAACGAAAAGAAATCGTGGGCATGTTGAACATGCTTCGTAGTATAGGCCTCTGGGCCATTCCTCTGGGGAAAAGGTACATCATCCTGTGTAACTCCATGTTCTTGACAACCATGGGCCCCGTCCAAATAACCAAACACTACACATTATTTGGGGAAAGAAACTAAACTAGATAAAACATTACCTGGATGTGAATTTAGTGCAACCACATCAACTGCAATTTCCAATTAAATTACTTTTCCCTAAAACTACTAATGACAGCGTTTCACAACATCCCTTTCTGCCTGTGATATATCTTTAAGCAAAAGAGAAAAACTGCTGACTCCCAGCAGTGAGATGAAAAAATATGCTGCTATTTTTAGCCCTCTCTAGGTGTGTATGAACAACAACCAGAGCCAGAGCCAGTGAATTGAGGTGTTATATTCAAAGAAGTGTTTTAACCTCTCAAGGTGATCCATCTGCACACCCTTGGTAACAAGATATTAACACGACAACATCTGTGAAATGATTCAATTTCCAGTTGCTTGGAGATTATAACAATGCTCAAAAAGTAAGTTATTTATCGCTTTCTCTCACTCATCTTTTCCACCTTGTCTTTTTACATGTATCTCTCTTGTTTGCATCTCTCTTCCAAACCTAAGTCTGTTTTGCCTTCTCTTTTGAGGCACACTACTATTTTTTTCTTTTAAATAAGGGGTAAAATTGTATTCCATATATACAGTACCAGTCAAACATTAGGACATATCTACTTATTCAAGGGTATTTCTGCATTTTTACTATTTTCCACATTGTAAAATAATAGCAAAGACATCAGAACTATAAAATATCACATGTGAAATCATGTAGTAATCAAAAATTTTGAACAGATCAAAATACCTCTCATATTGTAGATTCTTCATGGTCAAATTGCAGCAAAGTAACACCAACTCAAGGACACCATTAAGAAGAAGAGACTTACTTTGGACAAGAAACATAAGAAATGACATTAGACTGATGGAAATCTGTCTTTTGGTCTGATGGAACCAAACAAAGCTGTGTCTTTGTTAGACGCAGAGTAGGTGAACCGATGATCTTTGTGTGTGTGATTCCCATTTAGCCTAGTTTATACAATTCTTAAAATTCTCTCCACAGGTTGCATTGGGAAAGCAGTGCATGGAAATGCTATGATTTTCACTTTATAATGGTGTGATTCATGGCTAATCGGGTGTGAGAATTCTATGCCCAGATAAAGCCCCGCCTCCATGCCAATAGAGGCTCAAAACTTGGTTTTGAGAAAACATGATTCGAACGAAGGTGGGAAGAAATTGTAATCGTAAGAAGAAGCGAACGTGGAAAAAACGTGTTTGAACAAAGACATTTTAAGATCGGACGCGAAAATCCATTTAATGATTTTAGCATACACTTTTCCCATGCTTGAATCTATTTTTTTTATACGTTTGAATTTAGTTTTTTCATACTATGAAATATTTCAGTTACGTTTTTCTTTTCTTACAGTCAATACATTTGAGCTCAATTTGGCTCCATAGTGGTGCACCTATAAACAGGGACCTGAGGTTCTACAGAGGTTCTACTGCACCTCTTTGGACTGGTACTAAGAATGGTACATTGGGGACAATGAATTACATGGTTGTTAAAGAAATCTTGTAACCACCACACTTATTGTGATCTTTTTAATTGCAGTTTCAGCGCCAATTACTATTTACTTAAATTTATGTATTTGTATCAATAGGCACCCTTGACTACATGTTTGCTTATGTATTTTAGTATTTATTGTTATATGTAGGTTAGTTGCTGTTGACCACTCTTAGCATTTTGGGAATAACAGTTTTAATTAAATGACTCTCAATTAACTGGTGCAATCTTGTATGGTTTCCGCGTACCTGCAGTTGCCAGGGCACATGCGGGGGGGGGGGGTTACTGTGTGGCACTTGTTGGCATTGTAGTTGTGGTGGTGTGTAATGTCAGGGACCACTTGGTGTGTGCATGCTAAATGTAAGGTTAGTGTGTTTGTGTAGATTGTGGTGTAACCTTCTCCCTTTTCCCTGCAGTGCTTATGCTATACTGACCGGGCGCTCTTTCTGTCATCTTACTTTCCCCCTGTTTATAATTGTTCCAGCAGAGCCGTTTTAAAAGTTAGGGTTTTTACTTAAGGAAATAAAATTCAAGAAAACCTCTTTGGAACAGCGTCTGAACTGCATCCCGATTTCTGGTTTCATTTAATAGTGAAAGTACCCATTTTGTTCTATAGCACAGAGGGACCTTACACCAGGCCTCGGTGCTACACAAAGAAAGACAAGGTGTCAGTGAGGACAGTTTCCTACACCATCAAAAGGCGCTTGGAAACTGGAGGAAACTCTGACAGGAAGAAGTCCGGCAGACCCTAAGCAACAACAGAATCAGAAGGCAAGTTTCTGAGAATCAACAGCTTACGTGATAGGTGGCACAAAATACAACAACTTCAAGCACAGCTTAACACTGGTCAAAGTAAGTAAGTCTCAGTTTCAACTGTGAAGAAAAGAGTTTGAACTTCAGGTTTGACAGTTTGAGTGGCAGATAGAAAGCCATTGCTAAGATGTCAAAATTAGCCTGGGCCATGAAGCACTGCCAGTGGATTACTGAAGACTGGAAGAAGGTCTTATGGACAGATGAATCAAAATTGAAATCTTCAGTTCATCATGCAGGGTTTTTGTACACCATCGAGTAGGCGAAAGGATGGTTCCTCAGTGTGTGACACCAACTGTCAAACATGGAAGAGGAAGCATGATGATCTGAGGCCAAAAACGGCAACCACAGAATTTTATAGAGTACATTAAGACTCTATAACTGTGTGAATAGCAATAGAAACTGGAAAAATTGAGATGCTCGAACTTGTGACCAGTAGTGTATCTCTTGCAGAAAAAATTATTGTGTTGAAATGAAAGTATACAGCTCCCCCTTATGTTTGAGTCCAAAATATAAGTCATTGTTTGTGGTATTTTTTACTTTTGCTCAATTTCAGGAAAGGTGCCAATACATTTTGAATTGACTGTATGTACTGAGATTTTCCATTTTCTGATAACAACAAGAAACCAGGCAAGCCTAGTTCACGCCCACAATAGAAAGTGTTGCCCTCTCGAGATTCAAACCCGGGTCGCCCACGCATAGGGCTGTGTCGTTAACCACTACACCACAGAGCTGTACATTTGCCAGGTGTCAGTATAGCCTCTTGTGTCTATCCTGAACAAATCCTCTTTTGCCACTGGCCGTTTTAACGGTTAATTGGCCATTTGTGAATGACATTGATAAACTGACTAACGTTTCTTACTAAGTTTACCTCCACCACAAATAGCGTCTATGCACTGTATGGCGTTTGCCACTGGCCATTTTAACAGCGTATTAGCCAGTAATAAGCTTTACCGGTATCTACTAACTTACTGGAATAGTCATAAGAATTGAGCAATTGCTAGCGAGTCTGCCAAAGCTATTTCATTTCATGGCATAAGAACGTATTTTTGCTTTCATGGCATAACAATGTACTTTTTTCTTTCATTTGTGAATGACATTGATACAATAACTATCAATAAAGGTGACGATAACTAACTTGTTCATCAATTGAAAAGACGAGAGAATCGTGGAATCTACCAGAAATAAAAGTCGTTGCTCTCAATAGATTCAAACTTAGGTCTTCCACAAGAAAGGCACTGTCTTTAACCACTACGCCACGGCATTACATGTTTCAGCAGACGCTAGACACCATTGAGCATTGTGTTAAACTGATTAACGTTTCTTATTAAGTTTACCTCCACCATAGCGTCTATGAACTGTATGGCTTTTGCCACTGGCCGTTTTAACAGGTTATTAGCCGGTAATAGACTTACTAGTATCTACTAACTTCCTAGGAATAATCATAAGATTTTGAGCAATTGCTAGCGAGACTGAAGATGAACTTTTCCATGCCAGAAACAGTCGCAATATGACCGTATATACAGTTAAGGCTTACTATAACGTAACTACTGTATGTTGTAGCCAGCAAATGTGTTTGTCTATCCTGACCCAAAACGCATGCACGGATGCGTACTTCAAAAATCCACCAGAAACAGTCGCAATATAACCGTAAACTGTTTTATTTCAGGCTTACTATAATGTAGATATTGAAGATTTTAGCCAGCGAAGTTTTCGTCTATATGGCATAATTCATATTGCGTACTTTGCTTCGCCGGCGAGGAGATATGAATTCGGGACCTATAGTTCACAAGTCCACTTCTCTAACCACTACGCTATTTAACAAGGGGTACTCACTCACTCACTAAGAGACATTCGCTCTTCTTGGCCAGCTCTGCTTACGCGGTCCGGCAAAAAATCCGCAAGGCCTAACAGTTTTTGGAAAAATACAAAACATTTTCGCCTAGTGAATAGGCTACAAAAAGCCGTTAATTCAAACGCTAGTGTATAGGTCCAGACTCGTAGTTTAAGCACATGCATCGTTTGTCCATGAATAAGCTATGGAAAAACCGAGAGGGATTTTGGGAAAAATACAACATCCTTTTTTCCATGTGAATAAGCTACAAAAACGTCCTCTTGGTGACCTATTAACGTCTTTGCGGATCTCTCCCGGGGGTTCTAGTGGGGCTAACGAGGTGATTTCAATGCCAGTGTATACGTTCAGTCTCCTTGTTTAAGTGCATGCATCGTTTGTCTATAGGTGACATTAATAAGGTATTGAAAAACCGAGAGGAGTTTTTGGAAAAATACAACTTCAGTTTCGCCTAGTGAATACGATATTATCATATGTGTATTGTTAACATGATATCAATATTAAATTTTTTAAATATCATGGTTATCGGCAATACCGGTATATCGTGACACCCCTAGCACATACCCTTTTCGAGCTGCAGCATTTATCAATATATTCAAACTTTGAGAGAAAAGAGAAGCAGGTCAATAAATACAGGTGGAAATGTGTGGGCTGTGGGCAGTCTTCAAGTTGACTCCAGATCAGAAGCTGAGTGCAACTGCAGAAGGAGCATGTAAAAAGGAAATCATCTTGCCTCATTTTTAGAAACACTCATTGGCTCTGAACACATTCCATATGCTGAGCCTTGAGCACAAGTAAAACCCAAACAACACGCTTAGGTCTAGTTCAAATATCCAAACTAATATAGAAACTAATGTGCAATACTTTATATGGCTAAAAGGTATCTTCCAATGTTTATTTATTACTAACATTACATCATATCAGGATGCAGCGTAAAATTTAAATAAAACAGAATGCAATGATGTGCAAATCAATTAAACCCTATAATCAATAGAAAATATTACAAAGACAACATATCAAATATTGAAACTGAGACGTTTTATTTTTTCTTGAAAAATATGTGCCCACTTGGAATTTGATGCCAGCAACATGTTTCAAAAAAGTTGGGAGAGGCAACAAAAGACTGGAAAAGCTGTGTAATGCTAAAAAACTAAACCTGGTTGAATATCACACAACTAATTCAGTCAACTGACAACAGGTCAGTAACATGATTTGGTATTAAAACATCATTCCAGAGAGGATGGGTCTGTCAGAAGTGAGGATGGGAAGGGGTTCACCACTCTTTGAAAGACTGTGCGGGCAAATAGTGCAACAATTTAAGAATAACGTTTCTAAATGTAAAATTGCAAAGTGTTTGGGGATCTCATCATCTACGGTACATAATATCATTAAAAGAATCAGAGAATCCGGAGAAACCTCTGTATGCAAGGGACAAACCAATATGGGATGGCTGTGATCTTCGGGCCCTCAGGTGGCACTGCATTAAAAACAGACACCATTCTGTAGTGGAAATCACTGCATGGGCTCAGGAACACTTCCAAAAACCATTGTCTGTGAACACAGTATGTCGCTGCATCCACAATTGTAAGTTAAAACTATACCCAAAGAAACCATACATAAACAAGATCCAGAACCGCTGCCACCTTCTCTGGGCACAAGCTCATTTAAGATGTACTGAGGCGAGGTGGAAAACTGTCCTGTGGTCTGACTAATCAAAATTTGAAATTGGGATTTTTTTGGGGGGGGGGGGTCATGGAGGCGGTGTCCTCCGGACTAAAGAGGAGAGGGACCATCCGGCTTCTTATCAGCACAGAGTTCAAAAGCCAGCATCCGTGATGGTATGGGGGTGCATTAGTGCCCATGTTATGGATGACTTGCACATCTGTGAACACAACATTAATGCTGAACAATATGTACAGGTTTCGGAGCAACTAGTGCAGGCAACCATATTTCATCTTTATCAGGGAAGGCCTCGCTTATTTCAGCAAGACAATGCAAAACCACATTCTGCACGTATTACAATAGCATGGCTCCGTAGTAAAAGAGACTGGTGCTAAACTGGCCTGCCTGCAGTCCAGACCTGTTACCCATTGAAAACATTTGGCGCATTAAGAAATGAAAAATACGACAAAGGAGACTCCGAACAGTTTAGCAGCTGAAATCCTATATCAGGCAAGAATGGGAATACATTTCACTTTCAAAACTACAGCAATTGGTCTCCTCAGTTCCCAAATGATTACAGACTATTGTTAAAAGATGAGGTGATGCCACTGTCCCAACTTTTTTGAAATGTGTTTCTGGCATCAAATTCAAAAAGGGTATGTATTTTTCCAAAAACAATAACGTTTCTCCATTTCAACATTTGACATGCCTTCTTTGTACTATTTTCAATTAAATATATGGATAAATGATTTGCACATCATTGCATTCTGTTTTTATTTGCATTTTACACAGCACCCCAACTTCTTTGGAAATGGGGTTGTAATTGTAGAGTAAGAATTCACTTATCTGTACACAAAGTACTCTGTATTATTCTTTCTCTGAATACATCCTGAAGTATGGGGTACATGATTATATTCACAGCACTAGGATAGATACTCAGAACTCCCAAAAAAACATCAGCATTTCTGGCTCCTTCTATCCAAACAGAAGGGAATCAATTTGCAGTGACCGTGTAACGTGTGCCTCCACCATCCTCAACGAGGGAAACATATTATGAAAAATGAAAATAAAAACAGAAGAATCACTTTCCCTGTTAATGAGAGAAAAAAACATGCCTTAAATTCAAAGCATATGGGAGAGTTCAGGCTGGGAGGCGTTCAAAGCAGTCTCTCGTTATCCGCCATATGGTGTCACTAATTGCTGTTTCTCTCTGCCACACCATTGCTGTTTCTCTCTGCTTTTTTCCTTTTTTCTCTCTCACCACTAATTATAACTGGTGAGAGAGACAAAGGCAAAAATGTATATTCCGTTTATATAACTATTAGCAAAGCCTGTATTTGATAAAATGTATACCCAAATAACGCAACAAATAACGCAAGTACATCAAATCTGAGGAATTTGATTATATTACATTCACAACATATCACAAACTTGATTACATGGTGTAAATTCAATTGATTGGACCTGATTCACAAAGACCTGTCAATATAAGGTTTCACATTTCACAATACATGTCACAGCAGAAATCAAACCATAAAGTCCAAGAAACTCTACGTAGACATCCGAGATTCAATCATATTGAGGCAAATATCTGTTATAAAGGTTATAAAAAATGGCTTAAGGATTAAAAGGAGCACAGTTGGCACCATTATTGTGAAATTGAAGAAGTTTGGAACCACCAACACTCTTGTTAGTTCTGGCTTTCCGGCCAAACTAAGTAACTTGGCAAGAAGTGTTTTGGTAATGGATGTGACCAAGAACCCAATGGCCAATCTAACAGATCTTTGTAATTTTTATGCAAAGATGGGAGAACCTGACAGAAGGACAACCATCTCTGCATCACTTCATCAATCAGGCCTCGATGGTGGGGTAGACAGAAGCCACTCTTGAGTCAAAAGTACATGACATTCCACCTGAAGGACTCTGAAGCATGAGGAAAATTATTTTTTGTCCTGAAAGGTTTTCTTCATGGAAAGATTATCTGATCTAGAGGGCACAGGACCTAAGACTGGGGGGCGAAGATTCATTTTTCGGCACAACAACTACCCAAAGCACACAGCCAAGACATGGCTGGACTGGCTCCAGGACATGCCTGTGGATGTCCTTGTCTGGCCCTGCCAAAGCCCAGACTTGAACCCCATTAAAGAACCATGAGTGAAGCTGAAGATCACAGTTCCCCGACACTTCCATTACAATCTGACAGACCTTGAGAGGATCTTCAAGAAGCAATGGGAGAAACTGCCTAAATCTATGTGTTAACAGCTGGTAGAGGCGTACCCAAGAAGACTCAAACCTGTGATCGGCGCTTCTACAAGGTAATTTCATACACATCTGAGAGATGAAGCAGTAAGCTACCTGTAACACTAACCAAACATCCATGTTTTATTGTTTCTTTGGGTCTGTAGTTAAAAAGCAACAAATCTCTACAAAACATCCTTACTTGACCACCTGTAGAGACAAAAAAGCAACAAAGCCTCTGCAATCGCTTGCATGAAAACTAATATCATGGGCTTCTGATGACATGGTGTGCTAAGTTGATTCTACTGTAGAGCACGTTTCCTTTATTCTTTACCAACCCTGTCTCTCTCCCTCTTCTTGCCGCAAATATTTATTCTGAATTCCAAATCACAAAAAAATAAAAAAATACCTCCACTGTCACATAACGTGATACCCCTACATGCAGGGCCTCTAAACAGGGTCTATCTATCTTCTGCCTTTGAGAAAGTGAATTTGCAGAGGAAATCAAGATAGCAAGAAAGTTAAATCGGCTTTACATAGCAAGCAAATCATTGACTTTGAAAAGACAGCTGAATAGTTTTAAGTTCGAGTTGACGTATTGAAGGAAATGTTCATGGACGTAGAGAAAGACAGCATGTTGCTAACGGCTAAGACCTTGGGAGCCGTTCCACATGCAATAACTGTTAACATGATTTCATCCCATGACTTTCCCCTCCAGATTCTTCATCAAGGTTATGTGGAATAGTAGACTTTCTAAACACTGGTTGGGTCAGAAGCCAGCGTTGAGTAAAAAAGGAAAAGGGGAGAAAGCTTTTCATGCTTTTTTCCTCAAGAGTCTGAAACAGTTGGAAACGGCTGGCCTTTAAGTCTATAAGGGTAAATGTTTTTATCGACCAAAGGCCCTCGGATGTCAGTTAATCCTGTCCTTCCTCTGGCCAGATCCATCCTCCTCAACAGACAGATCAGCACCCCTCACCATCAAACCGGTTGCACAGCGCTGAAGGAGGGGACTGCAAATACAACAGCATTGTCACCCTAAATGTTAAAAATGGATTTGTAAACACCTGTTTGCTGTGAATTCCCCCACCCTTACATTTTCATTGATAAAAATAAAAAACACATCCTTAGTAGGAGAATTTCAAACAAAAAACATCAAGAAACCATTATTGAGCAGTTTGGTAAATGTTGATAACGCTTTCACTGGCAAAATCTCAAGACAATGTTTATTTTTAGAACAAGCTCCTACTTTCAGTGAAATTACATATACATGTGTTTTCCTCATCTGTATGTTGCAGCAGGATCTGTCTGGCAACAATTGCCTTTTTTGTGACTATAATATTTTATCAAATGTAATAGTCACACCATACTGATTAAAACCCTCACACAATGAAGTATTATACTCAAAACCATACTATCTGTCATATACTGTAAATGACACTTTTACCTCAGACTCCTCACAAAAGCATAAATTACAATGACATTCCCAAATACAAACTGCACACAATTATTAAACACTATTATAAAAAAGTATTCATGAATTAGTATTAATGAATTTGTATGATATCAAAACAGTAAATTATGCCTAGACAGCATGATGATGTGTAGAGGAAAAACACGTTTCAAAAAAGCTGGGACAGTAAAACTGCAAAGAGTTTAGTGATCTCATTGTCTACGGTACATAATAAAAACAGACACAATTCTGTAGTGGAAATCACTGCATGGGCTGAGTAACACTTCTGAAAACCACTGTCTGTGAACACAGTTTGTTGCTGCATCCACAAATGCAGGTTGAAACTCTATGAAGCAAAGAAGAAACCAGATATAAACAAGAGCCCGAGCTCATTGCAGATGGACTGAGGCGAAGTGGAAAACTGTCCTGTGGTCTGACAAATCAAAATTCTAAATTATTTTTGGGAACGATGGACACCGCGTCCTTTGGGCTAAAAAGGAAAGGGACCACCCGGCTTGTTATCAGTGCACAATTCAAAAGCCAACATCCGTGATGGTACGGGGGTGCATTAGTGCACATGGCATGGGTGACTTCCACATCTGTGAAGGCAACATTAATGCTGAATGATATATACAGGTTTTGGAGCAACATATGCTGCACGTTTCCAAACGCACAGGGAGCTAGAATGCTGAAAATGCTATTAGTTGTCAAAATTGTTTTCTAAACGACAGTAGCACACAATGTTCATAATGTTCTTCTAACATAACAGGTATAATTTAATAGCAAAATGTTTCTAGTTGTGTCTTTATCACTGCTATAATAACGAAATGTTTTTATAAAGAAATACACCAATAGCCTAAACAGAAATAAAGACTATTTGTTTAAACCCATGAATTATCTGAAGAAATAATAAAATACAAAGCAGAGCTATTTGTTAAGACCATGGTTTTAGTACAGTACAGTACAAGTACAGTATGGTAGAAAAACGCATCTTATGACAATTCGCAAATTTACTTGAAAACCGACAATAGGCTATACTGCATATTCTCCTAACTGGTCAGACGAGAACAAGAGATAATGATATAACATTTTACAAATACACTACCTTATTCCCAGAGAAGGAAAGTACTACCTTTCAAGTACAATATTTTTTTATTTTGATGATGTAGAAGGTAAAATAGGTGCCAATATCAACCAAAATATAGAAACGACATTAGTCAATTTTATTGAACACTGTGGGGTATTATTACCCACGCATTTATGCAAAAAATCTATCTTGTATATTACATTTTTATCCATATGGCCTACAGTCAGCACATAGCTTCGCTAAAGTCCAGTTAAGAAAACGCTTGCAGTGCACAGTTTTCCTTGGTCTAGTTCCGTTTTCATGTGGACTTGCCGTTTTTATTCATAATTATTTAGTGTAATACATTTGATGAATTACATAAAAAGCTGATTCTTCTGTAAAAAAATCAAAGAAAATGAATGGACAGATGATAAGCTATGTTGGATATTTTTTTTCTCTCCTAATAAAAAACATTAATTTTATGAATTCGATTTTATTTATAAGGCTAGAGATAAAAAAGGATTTGCCAATTGCTACTGCCAGATTTTTCATCAACACTACTACTCTCCTTAAATTAATTCCAATTGAACCACAGCTCTGATCTTTTATCTGGGAGTATCGCCCATTCATCCATTGCTGTCATTCATTCAGTGAGGGGTGATTAGAACCAGGGTACCGATTAGTGCCTGCCTGGATACCAACGCTAAGTGCCATATAATTTCAGATTAAGTAGGAATATGGTGTAAAAAAACAGGTAAATAAGCACTAACATTTCTTCAGTTTTTGAGGTAAGAATTCTGACAACAGGACAATGTACAGTAATATTGTTAAAGATTAATTTATTACCTTATTCTTATTCTACCCATTATTCTGCAAATTAACTGTAGTAAATCGACTGTTTTAGATTAGGCCTTAAATTGCTTTAGACTGTTCATGGTTGCCATGTATAGAAGAAGACCTAGGTCAGCATGCCCTGTTCTTAGAAGTGATTATGGCCACAACCGAAGGCGCCAGGCCTCAAAACCTTCATCTTATCTACGACCCTACTCATTTGGCTCCAAGGTGAAGTTGCCTGTGTCTCCTCTGTATTCTTCCGTTTGTGTAGGACAGGGACTAGGGGTAGCTCAGATCAGGAGGTCTGTTAACTCTGACCTAGAACTATGGTTGACATGACAATGTAGGGTTCTATCTTGTTTCCCGATTAGTATGACGACTTGTTTTGTATGTATCTTATAGCATTTGAGATAATATTTTTGGGGGCTGACAAGGAGGGGTATAAAGAGGTGAAAGCAATAATGTATGATCAGAACAATTGTTATGACACTACTCTGTTTGTCTCTGTACTTATACTCTGTTTTGTGAAAGCGATTGTTCCCGTGGATCCACGTAATTAAACTTGAAATAATCAACTGTTATACCAGACTCTGAGGAGTTTTTATTTTAATAAATCGCGAACATTTTCCATCTTCCACATTTTGGCACCCCAGATGGGACTTCAATATCTTCACAATGACGGTGTTTGCTTTTCAACTCTCTCCAGCTGACTGAACTGCCGGCATCATAAATAGGTAAGCGAAACCTACTTGACAAAATTCGCAATAGTTCATATCAGTCTGTTTTGAGAGTTGAATTGTTTGCACCGGAGCCAGGAGTGACGAAGTCCGATTTGTTACATATAAAATAACAGTTGATTATTGATGGTACATGTTGTATTGATGTTTCATTGTCATAATTTTATGTACTAAAAGTAAATATATAAAAACCTTCGATAAGAAGTTAAAAAGAACAAAAAAAGAGATGAAACTGAATATTTGATAAAGTATGATCATTAAAGAGAACTCTTAAACAGTATAGTATAGCCAATTCGAGGTTCCCAAAATCTGTTGTATGTGAGGGAATAACTAATTTGACGCTTCTGAGAGCTTACAATAAGAACTTAAAGTGAGGGGGCTAGCCGACTGGTTATCAACTGCCGCTGTGGGGTTAGAGTCCCCCAGCAGAGGTGGTTAGAGTCCCCTTGCAGGCGATAAGATAGGTGTGTGACGCAACCTAATTGGGTCACATTACTCCCCTTGGTGGGTTGCAATAGCAGTGGTTGACGAACCCCTATGTGCCAAGCCAAGGCTGGTCCTAAATTAGGGTAAATTAATAATTCAAAT
>JACXGI010005057.1:0-49602 GCA_016801175.1 Esox masquinongy | reverse complement strand
ATACTGCCCTGCGGCCCAGTCTCCGAAGGGAGGGGATCATGCTCTGCTTCAGTATGTCACAGTACATGTTGGCATTCATGGTTCCCTCAATGAACTGTAGCTCCTCAGTGCCGGCAGCACTCATGCAGCCCCAGACCATGACACTCCCACCACCATGCTTGACTGTAGGCAAGACACACTTGTCTTTGTACTCCTCACCAGGTTGCCGCCACACACGCTCGACACCATCTGAACCAAATCAGTTTATCTTGGTCTCATCAGACCACAGGACATGGTTCCAGTAATCCATGTCCTTAGTCTGCTTGTCTTCAGCAAACTGTTTGCGGGCTTTCTTGTGCACCATCTTTAGAAGAGGCTTCCTTCAGGGACGACAGCCATGCAGACCAATTTGATGCAGTGTGCAGCATATGGTCTGAGCACTGACAGACTGACCCTCCACCCCTTCAACCTCTGCAGCAATGCTGGCAGCACTCATACGTCTATTTTCCAAAGACAACCTCTGGATATGACGCTGAGCATGTGCACTCCACTTCTTTGGTCGACCATGGCAAGGCCTGTTCTGAGTGGAACCTGTCCTGTTAAACCGCTGTATGGTCTTGGCCACCGTGCTGCAGCTCAGTTTCAGGGTCTTGGCAATCTTCTTATAGCCTAGGCCATCTTTATGTAGAGCAACTATTCTTTTTTTCAGATCTTCAGAGAGTTCTTTGCCATGAGGTGCATGTTGAACTTCCAGTGACTAGTATGAGGGAGTGTGAGAGCGATGACACCAAATTTAACACACCTGCTCCCCATTCACACCTGAGACCTTGTAACACTAATGAGTCACATGACACCGGGGAGGGAAAATGGCTAATTGGGCCCAATTTGGACATTTTCACTTAGGGGTGTACTCACATTTGTTGCCAGCGGTTTAGACATTAATGGCTGTGTGTTGAGTTATTTTGAGGGGACAGCAAATTTACACTGTTATACAAGCTGCACACTCACTACTTTACATTGTAGCAAAGTGTCATTTCTTCAGTGTTGTCACATGAAAAGATATAATCAAATATTTGCAAAAATGTGAGGGGTGTACTCTTGTGAGATACTGTATATTTGAGCTGAATTCCAACCACATTCATAGAATAGAGGTTTGACTGAAATTGGACACCACCGTGGTATATGTGCAGCTTAGACTGCTGGTCAACACTAGGCTACTTTGCTCTTTGTTTTTAAGTCGTTTGTGATAATTCAGAGACAGTAGGCCTACATGCTATACTTGCAATTGAACAGATATGATGACCTAACAGTCCATTGCCAGTCTTGTCTGTTTAGGATGTCTTCCTTACCGTCAATAGGATCGGAAAACAGAATGTCTTCATTATTTCAGTGGTAGGAAGAACCTGGTTTGACATTTGGTGTGAAACCCTGATTGTCACTCTACCTTCAGCAGTTCTCAAGATGAGAGGCTGTTCCCTCAGTTGGTATAGCATGGGTTGGGGGGCAGTGTGAAAACAAGTGGTCTAAGGTGCTGTGTCCAGTGCACATAAACTGCTGTGGCATGGGTTCAAGCCTGACCTATTGCTCTTTCAGCGAAACCTCTCATCTGTCTTTTGCCCCTTTTCTGCCCAATAAAACCACATTAGGTTAAAAAAAGTATTTTAAATAAGAAAAGAGGGGTGTACTGACAACTAAGCAGCTCTGTATACGAGCGTCTGCTAAATTACTTAAATGTACAGTATATTTCTGAATGGAAATCTGCCAGCACCGGTGATCAATTCCACTTCTCCATTTTGATTTGGAGAGTAGTGTTGTGTGGTGTAATTCACCAGTACAGTGTGAGCTCTGCTGTCTTGCAGTTTAGGGCCACCCAGCTGAATGATCTCATTCATTACTGGTGAAAACAGTAACATCATGAGTCAACCATGTACTAAGCTCACTGTATATGCACTGGACTCCTCCGCTTTGGCTTGTAAATAACGGCTATTTTTGGGACAGTTGAGGAATCGGAAAAGCGGTTGTGTTATAGAGCGAGAGGGTGAGTGACACCTCTAAGTATATGCCCGCTGTCACATCATTAAAAACCTTGGTGACCCTGAACACCATTTCACTCTCAGCGCTCAAGCTGCCACTGGTGACGTGTGGGAGTCCGGTGAGATGCTGGCTCCGACACGGGCTGGTTTAATCAGCACCGCTGCTCCCAGGCTAACGTCCATCAGGCTCCCATTGATGTGCTGTCAGATAGCTACACCCCGGCCCCATCCTGCCTGGCACAGCCAGCACCGACCCACTCTTCACATTTCCTGCCTTACCTGGGAGTGGGCTTAATTGGACTGATTCTGGGAGAAAAGCACCAGCCAGAGGGGGACATGAGTTATGGACACACTCTAAGGGAGAATGAGTTGAGCTAAATTATTCTGGAGGCGTCTATTTTGAATTCTGCAAACTGTAGACCCCTCTTCATAATAAACGGGTGGCCTTTCAACAGTATTGAAGCACAGCAGTGTACGTGTGGACCCAACAGAGCGGTTAATACAATGTAGCCTAACATATGGGAGGACTGTTACTGTCAACTTCGCAAGTTGTCACGCTTCTGCCATACTTGTGAAAAAGCCTGTAGGAGAGAATTCAGTTTTAGTCCAATTTGTAGCCATTTTTGAGGTGCTGCACACACCCAACATTATTTATCTATATTGGTGTTTGCCATAACGACAGCAGCTGCCTTGTTTTCTTAGGGATATGATCTGAACCGAGCATAACCTCAATTTTCAATGTTCCATGTGTCAGAGCCCGCAGTTGTAGGCCATGCGAAAGCTTGCCCTACGTGTTATCTGCATTTTGGTTTTTGCCAATGTAATCCAAATTGCTTTTCAATGAATGCACAGCAGAGGAGAGTCAGCTCTTGAGTACTGTTGCGGATTATTGGTATTTGCCTACACTATCAACCCACAAGCATGCAAAACTTTTTTTTTTTATCAGCGACTAATTATTCAGGTCAATCTTGCAACAGTCATTGTTATATGGTGTTTATGGTATGAAAATGGTTGCATGTTGTTTTAGCCTGATTGCTGTTGTGAAAGGGTTTTGCAGTAGTTTTTTTTGGCCGGGGGGGGGGGGTAATTCATACATCACCAAACTATCGCCTTTTTATACTTCGCAATTTCTTTTTGTGCTGCTCCATTTTTCATGTGGGAAAATAGACTCGGGGGTCGACAGACAATGAGATACTTCTAATGAATACTGCCTTTGGTCTTCAAAGTCATTAATTCACATTGTTAAGCATGCCAATCAAGCCACCAAGCTAAAGTGTCTCGCTGTCTCCCCTAGTACGTCCGTGGTGGTGCTGGTGTCTACAGGAGGTTATGTCTGGAGACGTGTTGCTGGGAGACGAGTGTGACTCAGGTGACCTCTAGTTAGCCCGTCATCACCGCGGGTTAACAGAGGGGACTTTCGAGTTAATGCCATGACTTCCCACGGAGCGTTGGAGACAGTGTTGTGCGTCTCATCTAATAATGAAAACAGAGAATTATGTGAAGGTGATGTTTTAAATATAAGATCAGTCTCTTTTTCTTCACTCTATCTGACTACGGCACGAACAAACACACACCAGTTGTGGAGGTTAAGGGATTTGCCTTCTGTGAGTGAGCATATGTCCGGCTCATTTAGAATACCTCCTATTTTATTTATTTATTTTTTTTATTTTTTTGCCGTTTAGCCGAAGGCTCCCAAATGGCTCCTATTAATGCGGAATGCTCCCTCCATTAAAAAAATTCAAAGTGATCATGAATGTTCTTTCTTAGAGCATTTAAGCCAGTTAAGTCACAAATGAATAACATCCAGTGAAAAGGCACGAAAGGGGCTTACTTTGGCGGCTAAAGCTGCTGTTCTCTATCAGTTCTGTATCTCAATCTATCCCTCTCTGTGGTTTTAATGGAAATTAACCAATTGTTGTGATATCATTTCTATGGTTATATCATCCAGTAAATATAGCTTGTTATTTGATGTACAGTCTTATCACAATTCAAGGACAATCGATGTGTATTTGATCAAATCTGCCCTTATCTGTCATGAGAGACAGAGGAAACATTGTGCTGCTCCCCTCCTACGCGGTCTGACGGCGTCTACGGTGACTGTAGCGTGTCCGTCATGCGGAGGTCACTGAGGCCAGCTTGTGAACGTTCAGCATGTGGTGCGTTACTGCGCTGATCAGGAAGTTGACGCATCATTTGCTAGTATGTAGGTTTTGTTTTGTCTGTCTGTAGATTTCCATTTGCCTGTCGAACATTGGTTCCCAGAACATTTTGGAAACGTTTTTTTGGGTTGTTGGAAAGTTCCCTAAACGATGCAGCAATATTCCCTAAAGGTTCCCATGGATAGCTTTCTACGTTCTATGTTCTTGGAATGTTTTTTGGGGATTGTATGAACATTCAGGGAATGATCTGTGAATGTTCTCTGAAGGTTACAGCAATGAGATTGTTTTCTGAATGTTTGCTAAAGGTTCTCTGAATGTTCCCAAATGGTTTTCATAGATGGTTCTCTTAACTTCTTTAGCTTGTGCTTCTAAAGTTACATGAAGGTACTGCATATGGATAAGAAAATAGGCTACTAATGTGGATTAATCAAGATTTTTTTCATTCTGAATACAAACATCAATTGCACTTAGGGTAATTAAGTGGATGACTTCACAATTCTTGGTGGACTTGCTACTCCCTTTTAGAGGTGGGTTGGAGTTAAGATTTCATGGTTTCTCACTGTGGCCCAATCTGTAAAAAACAAAAAGAAAAATGGTGGCTAAGTGATGATTATAGAATGGATGTATGGCAGGAAGGTTATTGGTTTGAATCCTCAGCCCAAATAGGGCTAAAGAAATGCCAACTAGAGGGCAACTAGTTCAAAACTGATTTCTTTGCACTGTATGAACATGTACTTAATCATTTTTACTTTAACCCATCATTAGCGTTATTAACCTTTAGTAGTCTTCTGTTAAACTGCTTCAAAAACACGGTTTATAGTATAATTCTAATGTTGGATGGAGTTACGGTATGGAGTTATCGCTTTTCTAGACACCAAATGTGCTTTAACCTCACCTCACACCCCCCGCAATGTGTACTAACAACTTGATAAAGATGGGGTTGTTGTCAATTGAGCTTTAAGTAAAACAAAGAGAATACAATGTTAAACTCTATTTGTATTTGCATGTTCTGACAACAGCACTGAAGAGACATGGCAAGATGGATGGCAGACTTCATTCGTTACTCTCTGTGAAAACTCATCTAAGCTGGTTATTGGTGATGCAGAAATATAAGTAGCCTAATGCTAGTAATGTGAATAATAAAATCCATCCCTATGGCGCACTACAGACCACTTCCCAGAAACTCATGCATTCTCTGTATATAGGCTTCTGTCGTACACACTCGCTAATAGTACTGAAGATCCAATACAGTGGCATTAGCATAGCACCCTGAATCCCACTGCAGGCTGACTTTGAAACACAATAGGGTTGGTCCATGGATGGGACATTGGCGATAGGAGATCAGGATAGAAAGTATACAAATGTAAGTACACGAGTGTCTGTTAAATTACTAAAATATGAATTAAATCTCTGTGTAGCCAACATATTTCAATACACAGAGTGGTACGCTGACCGTGAGATTACACTCTCTAGCTGTATTGGAGAGGTATCTGGGTCAACTGAGTGAGTCTGAACTATTGGTCTGCCTGTCTTTTTGTAATATCTTGTTCACTGTGTTAAATAAAATGACCATCTTTTCTTAAATGTTCTGTAGGTGGTTTATTTTGAAATATCCCTGATGGTGTGTGTGGAATACTCAGTAAAACATCCCTGTTTAATGTTTACATAACATAGTCGTAATCAGTTAAAGATACGTATATGATTCATACCTTTTAATGTAACTTTTTTTATGTTCCTTGGCACTCCAATATCAACACTTTTTTCAGCAAAAGAAACACAGATATGATGAAGAAAAGGTAGAGTAGAACGAGAGATTGAGGGGGGAAAATATTTTCTTTTTAATTTTACAGCAGTGGCTATTTAGCTGTTTTGCTTTATTTAAATGGTAATGTGTCGCAAGTGAAACATGCATGGCAAATTGAGTTGAGTAAAAAGAGAACTTCAAATAAACAGTGGCAAGTGCTTGCTTTTGAAAGAGCCTGCATGAGTTTATCTTTGTCCTTTTCTCCATTTTAAGTGGGCTACAAAGCTAGGAGTTTTCCGTGAAGATGACATCTCCCTTGTGACTGTAAATAATTATTTAGGCACAATAAATTATTCCATTCTCAACCAACACTACCGCCACCAACATGACCCGCACAGACCCCTTTCTGTGTCGGATAAGCATAAAAAAAATCAGAAGACCCCTTATCAGTCTTCTAAGAGTTGGGATTTATCTCAGAGAAGTTCCCGTCAGCCAGCGAACGCTGTGAAGTGTCAGCCTCGTTACATTGTGTGAAAATAAACCATTCATCTTGATTCAGTGCAACCCGACACGCAGCCACAAGGAGCTGTTTCTTTTTGGGAGGGGTGGCCCAACATTATAAAAGGATTTTATACATTCCCAATTGAAATGTCTTAATGTTTCAGTCCTTCTTGGATTGTGGTGATCCAGACAATTGGCCCAAGTGTGTGTAAAGTAGTGGTCAGCCCCCCCAGGTAGAGAGTGCTAGACTCCTAACCAGGCCAGCGGCGAGGGGATGCCCTCCTGCCACCCTGGCTGCTGCTGGCTGCCCAAGACCTGACTGAGACTGATTGATTGCAGCACGCCCTGCAACATTTCAGCACGTTGCCCTAGCTCGAGCACTGCACAGATATTACCTTAAGATAATGATATTTGTCGCAGTGTAAAAAGTTTGACGAAGGACGGGGGCGTAAAAAAAAAGGGGAATGAGCCTGTAGACTTGCCACTCGTCTCCTCACTCATAAATACTCCTCCAGGGGGAGGGGGAGGGAGATTGCCATTGTGCAATGGCCAAAGGAGTTAGGTGCTAAAGGACAGAGGAAGGGAGGGTTATCCATCCTGCTTAGATGATGGGTTTGGGAGAAGAGGGATGGGGGGGGGGCCTAAGGGAAGCTTCCAATCAGTGGAGTCTGAGGTGGTTCTGTCCTGTTTGGCTCCTGTATGACTGTGCACCTCACGGGCAGGACGCTGAGGGCCTTCCCTGGTCTCACACACCGCACTGCAGTACAACGCCTTATCGCAGCTTAGCACCTGGCTGGCTAATTCCACTGTCTTCCACACACATACATACTTTCATCAAATTCTTATTCAGTTGAATCTACGGTGGAATTTTCTAGATGACTATGAGAACTCTGCGCTCCCAGGGTCCTGAACAGGGGGGCACTTGTAAACACCTTGTCTTTGCATTATTCAGGCAGAAAACAAACTTATCCATGCAATTGCTTAGGTCTAAGCCCAACACATTTGATTTCTTTGGGTGTCTTTTTCTCCCTGCCAAATGAGAGATTGGCCTTAAGCAGCTGAAAAAGGTGGAGGGTTGAGAGCCGTATGCACTCCAAGAGCAAATTGGCAAGTGGTTGTCTCTTCAATGTCACCGGCTGATCCCCATAGACAGCATTAGTGGAGATGACATTAAGCGCCCTCCCCCTGCCTTGCCCATGTTAATTAGAGACCTCTAAAGCTGTCAGATAACCCAGAGCTGTACAAACAAACATCACCTTCATGTCCAGCAATCAGGAGACAGCAGACGGCTCGGCACTCTCTTCTGCTACACCAATATGGGAACATTGGAAAGGGGCGGTCTGTAGAGCACTGTTTACACTATGTGAACATTGGAAAGGGGCGGTCTGTAGAGCACTGTTTACACTATGTGAACATTGGAAAGGGGCGGTCTGTAGAGCACTGTTTACAATATGGGAACATTGAAAAGGGGCGGTCTGTAGAGCACTGTTTACACTATGGGAACATTGGAAAGGGGCGGTCTGTAGAGCACTGTTTACACTAGCCAGTCATTGTGAGGTCACACGATATTGACATTCTGGAGCTGCACAATACATCCGGTCTTAACACTACAAGTTCTCACAGAAGAGTCTCTTCAGATGTTGTATGTTTGGATTTTAAAATGTCGTATGATTTCGTTAAATCTTAGGGTACTTGAATTGGGTGTGTCATTTGAGGGTTAAAACGATAATGCGAAATGTCTGGTGAAGTCCAAGCTGAGACTCAGGGGAAACCCTTTCTTAGACTGTGCGCTGTATGAACGCATTGGTTCACAGGTGTACTTGAATGGGCTCATGCAGGCCAGTAGTGGATACAGCAACTGACTCGGACAGGTTTCTAGAATGTACCAGGAAGTTGGGATGACAGCAGGGAGGACAGGGAGTGATCTGCGGCGGATGTGTTTGGCCGTGGTGAGGCAGTGGGGATGATGGCTCCAGTCAGAATGAGGCTACGCTGTGGGGCTGCTCAGCTGCTCGTTGTGAGCTAAAGGCTGGTGGAAAGAGGGAGAGTGAGTGCTGGTGCTCCCCAAGTGCAGTCGGGACTTCATGCCGGCCGCCTGGCTGTCTGTCTTGGAGCTGCCACCACGACCCAGCTGCTGTCAGCTTACTTCTGTGTCCCCGGTGTGGGGACAGGCACACTGGCTGTCAACTCCGCACTCATCTCCCCCTCTCCGGTGTCCTCCTCGCTCCTCTTGTCTCCACTTTTGCTCTTCTCTACTTCTCCCTTTGTTAACATGCCTAGTAACCTAGAACAATTCTCAGTGTGGGTGACGAAACCAAAAGATGGGAAAATGCTGAAAGCTTTTCCACAGTTGACAGTTCTTCACACTTTGCCCCTGGTATCTTCTGAAGTCGGATCTTTCTTCATTACGATGTGGTTTGTATGTCCCCCCCGCCCCTCTGAGCTGGCAACCGCTCCAACGATGACAGTAGGGGGTGGGGCGGGGGGGGTAGTGTTGAAGGCAAGCTGAGAGTGTGACTGTCCGCGTGGCATGTGAAAACTCATCTCGACAGCTAGCCAGCAGCCCTGTACCTGCACACAGCAAGGTGTTGGCCCAGCACTGAGGTGTGAGGCCTTTACTGATGGACAGCGGGACCAGAGAGGGCCCTGTCACCCATCCAGCATTCACTGTTTCAACTGTTTCCACATGGAGAAAAATAAAGGATGCTATTTTTTGTGACAACAGAAATAGACTAAGAGGCAATTGGATTCGACACATTCTTTCTTTCCTAGCTTGAGGGTTGTTACAGTGCCAGGACTTAATTTGTCAGTGTTAAGAAAATAGCGTTACGCTGTGACAGCGTCAAACTTAAAGAGCTATATCATCTGTTCCATTCCCCCTGGATAGATGCTTTTTGTTAAGACCATAATTAATTAGTGTAAAGGGGTGGTACCTATGGCTTCCAGATACAATTGCTGTTTACCATGTGTCAAAATTCCGCCGGAGTGTGTGTTTTTTTCTTGTTTGCACGGGCGTGTGTTGGCATGATGGCCAGTTCTACAATGTGTGCACACTGTAACCAGGATAGGTTTATTCACGTGGAATATATTAACATAATGTATGCCTCAGTTTTTATTATTACCTAGTAATTACATGCAACTGAAGAGGAATTCTTTGCAAGGTAGTGAATAACACCACCGCACCACTCTGGGAACCTCCATGTCATGTTTTGAGAAATTTTGACATTTGATATTTTCGAAATAACAAGACAGAATGAACACGTGCATGTTCCAGAGAATCCAACATTGGCAGTTACTGAGCTTGGTAAATGCCATTGGACGCAAGGTATAAGTGAAGTGCCTACACAGCTGATGACTGATGGCAGTGCCTGACACCAATGGCTGTAGTGTAGTAGAGTCGTAAGAATATATTTGACACACAGCCAATGCATGTTGTACAAATTGTGGTTATGTATTTAAAGAACATTTGGAGAGGAATCATTGCGTACATTTCAACAATCCAAGCTACATCTGTCTGTTTTGCCTCGTATTTGTGCATGTGTTGCCTTTTGTTTCTAAACAACCAACCTTTTCACCAACCAACCTTTTGTGATTTTCTATGAAAGCTGGAAAGTGTACCTATTTTTCTGTTTTATAATATACAGTAAAAGTGGGTAAAAGTGTGCCATACTCTCAAGCTGCAGTTACTTTTCAGCTCGTAGGTTTCTGCCTGGATTCTGATTGTGCCTGGCTGGGTAGTGCTGCAGGGCTAGTAGCTGGTCACACTCTTGCACTGTAAAAATAGAAAGACTGAAAATACCATGAATGTGTAATGAAACCATGACAAGTAGTTCACTCAACCGGAGATCTGGTGATTGGAATGTGTTTTGATAGACAAAATCTGGATAATGGTGTTTTTAAGAGTGTTGTGACAACACTTCTGTTGGTTTCTGTGCATGTGAAAGCATCAAACACAAGCAAATATGAATGACTCTTATTCAATCAAATGGTTTAGAAAAGGAAATGGTTTGTATCCTGGCGTCACAGGGCTCTGAAGGGGACATTGCCCTGTGTAGGGTGTTGTCTTTTGGAAGAGATGTAAACAGGTGTCCTGACCCTCAGTGGTCAGAAAAGATCCATGGCACTTATTGTAGGCGTAGGCGTGTGTTAACCCCGGTGTCCAGGCCTAATGACCAGTATGTTGAGGTGACTAAAAAAATGTAAAGATGTCATATTAAATTGACCTTTTTCAGTGAATTAATAGAACCAAACACCTGAAAGCAGTCAAATGACAACACAAATGTTTTTTTTTTCACAACGTGTCATTACTGAAGACATTCTCAGCAAACACTAGAATGAAGTAAAACACTCAGGATGAGAAAAGGTCAAGTGCTTCAATAAATCAATTTTAAGTTCATTTTGCTTTGAGCAAAAAACCACATTCAGGTAACTTTGCACAAGAATCGGGGCAGCTGTTTAAAACAGCCTAGATAAGAAATGCTGATAGCGTTAGTTTTATCTTTTAAAGGGAATATGTCACTGTAACTTAGATACACAATCCTTTTCTGAGATATGTATTAATATTCTCAGAGATAAGACAATGGCCGGCATTTACCAATCAGACATGACCATAATGGGACACATAGGGACCATTCACTGTCTTAGAAATTGCTTCCACCAGATACAGTTGTATACATGAACATTCATGAGGGGCATACAGTAAACAGCAGTTCAATAGTTCCAGTGTAATACATTCTGAATTTAACAGCCTAGACAAACTATTGTTTGGTCTTTTAAAAATGGGATTCATTATGTTCTGTAAAGTTGTCTTTGAAAGGTGTAGCAAGAAGAGTAAAATGTCCCCAATTAATGGCATATTAAGTATTCCAATGTTGAATATTCAGAATCATTGGCTAGCACAGTAGTAATGCTGCAATCTTGTGTTCAAGATTTGACTCAAACTGTATTATTAGTAGGCATATGAAGACAGAAATAAAGTGTATTTAACCTGTAAGTAATCATGCCAAAGACTGTACCATATTAAACGCAATATTAACCGGACAAGACATTCTCATGGGTCTTGTATAAATCAGAGCTCAGCAAAATATTATTCATGTGGGACCGAAAAGTGTCAGGCCCTCTGAAACAGTCTGTTTCTCAGTGACTGAATTTGAGCTGAACATTGTTCAACAAGATGCAGGAAGATCGTCTGCAAAGCCTCAAGAATATTTTCACCCCGGGGCTGAATTACAAATAAGACGGAAGAGCACTCCAAATGGGGTTGGCAAGTTTGGAAGGACATCAACGACAACTCCCCCCTTCAGCTCGACAGCCACATCTACCGATGACTTCGAGCCTGCAGAATCCTGCATCTTCAGAATGCCCACTTTCACTTTTCTGGTGTGCCTTTCCACAGCATCATGCTTCTGGTTTAAGGCATAATAGAGCCATTATACATCTCTCAAATAGTGACATTTTTTTCACTTTTTTGTTGTTTATATTGTCTGCAGCACCACCAGGAGGACTATGGACGGGGACAGCTAGCAGCCGTTCAGGCCTGGTATCTGTGGTGGCTGCCACAGCGGGCATTAAGTGTTAAAGATTTCTCCTGTTGTCAGATCAGGTATTCTGTCTAGTTTTTGGTTACCGGACAGATTCTTTTACTGCTATGTTACTTGCTGCAGTATGTAAAGGTGAAGACCTCTGAGTGCCATGACGCGATACATGGCTATGTCTCCCTGACCACAAAGATTCGCTAGAACTTGAAGTGACAAGGGACACTAAGACACTGGGGTCAGAATTTGAACACCTGTCCGCAAGGACAAAGCTGTACTGCTAGTCAGTGACTTCTACGGCTGCAACACCTGCCTTATAACCCCCTTTAAAGTGTATTCTCAACACTCTCATAAAAACACAGATATTCAGTTTAGGGGTGTCCCCATACACCGGTATTGACGATAGCTGTGATATTTAAAAAATGAAATATTGTTATCATGTTAATAATACACATATGATAATATCGTATTCAGTAGGTGAAACTGAATTTATATTTTTCCAAAATTCAATTTTTGAATTTTTCCAAAATTTCAATATCTTATTCATGTCACCTATAGACAAGTCAACTCGTTAGCCCCACTAGAACCCTCGGGAGAGATCCGCAATGATATGCCGTTTTTGTGGCATATTCACATGGGAAAAAAAGGATGTTGTATTTTTCCAAAAACTCCTCTCGGTTTTTCCATAGCTTATTCATGGACAAACAATGAATGTGCTTAAACTACTGGACCTATACATTTGCATTAGCGTGTAATTCATTTGCCATTAAACAGAAAAAAAACACATTAAACAAAGTTGAAGATGAATTTGACTGATAGCATTTTTTTTTCTTCAAGGTTTCTATAGATACCGCAATAATATCGTTACTGTGAATTATTTTGGCCACGATAATCGTGTAGTGAAAATACGATATCATGACAGCCCTAATACAGATTGAAGAACCACTTTAGGTGTTTCAGACTACTTCCAATCTGTTTATAAAACACTTTCTTTGTATCAAAACAATTACATTCTATTAACAAAAAAAATTCACAACACCAGAAATCAGCTTAGGTAAACTACTTGGTTTCATTACACATTCATGGTGTTCTCAGTCTTTCTATTTTTACAGTGCAAGAGTGTGACCAGCTACTAGCCCTGCAGCACTACCCAGCCAGGCACAATCAGTCCAGGCAGAAAAGAAAACTTCAGCGGGGGAGAATGGCACAGGATACATCACTTTAACTCAATCAATACATGAACACATTTGCACAATGAGCATTTTTGTCTGTCAAAAAACATTTTGCTGTTTGGATGCTCTACAGCCAACAGCTTCAAGCATTTTCAGCTATGCAGGAAAATAAATCAAAGCAGATGTACGGTTTCTTGTACGTTGAATCCACTGGCAGCTTTCTTGATCAAGAATTTTATGTTTTATTCTTGAAGGCTGACACTCACTTTTACATTATCTCGTCAGTTTAAATAATGAAGGTAGTAAATGATTTTGGTGGGTTTCCGGTGTAGCAGGTGGAATGGCACATTTAACACAATGCTGATGTCAACAACGTGATGCGCTGCTAGCTGGCAAAAAAATTTGCCATATTTTAGAAGATTTGACATGAGTCAAAACATTCATAGTATTTATTATTATTATATATAACAAGTTACTTTACATGACTTGATTCTTCATATACAGTGCCCTCCAGAAATATTGGGATCCTAGTTAAAAATGAATCCTATGAATCTGAATTTAGTGAAAAATGTTCAAAGGGAAAGAATTCGTAATTAAGAAATAAAACGTGCAACATTCAAAACATACATGCCACAATTATTGGCAACCCTACAACATTTTAATAATGTATATACAATTAAAGTACTTTTTAAAGATCATCTGAGTCATTGAGAAATCTTAAGTGGTCATCCATGATGTCCTGTTTCATTGGGGTATAAATTTGAGGTGACAGCTAAAGTTAACACCCTTAGTCATCCATCTAGAGATGGCTAGAGAAGGCTAGAGAACACACAAATGAATTTGTACAGAAGGTTGTGAACTTCAGGCAATGGCTATAGATATAAGATATAACCGAAAATACCCATCTCCACTACCAGGACAATAATTAAGTGATGTAAAACAACTGGAGCTGTGATGAACAAATCAAGGGTTTACAAACTACTAAATACACGGATGCAAATAATTGTGTCACGAATGTTTTTGATTACAATTATTTTGCCAATTGTTTTTTTCTTTGAACAGTTTTCATTCAATTAAATGTTTCATATGATATTTTGAGATCAAGCTGATAAATATTTACAGTGTGTGCCAAATCATTTTGGATGGTACTGTTAAAAAGTCAGATCACGTGCAGTAATTTGTTTAGATACATCTGTGTTTTGACTGATGTTATATCTGCTCAAATATGTCTAAGAATTTTGCCAACACATATGTGTGGTTACCATCAGCACTGTGTTTAATGTAGTAACTCTGAAATACAAATTGAGGTACAGTATATTTGATTTGGGGCTTTTTATTACTACCATACTGCAAATCCATATGTAGCATGTTATCATGTTAAATGGTATCTATCCTTCAAATTGGAGATTACTCAGTTGCTACTAGTTTCAGTTTTTCAAAGAACTTTCTTTCAACATTGTGTCAGCGGCGAAGATCACAGCCATTCTTATGTGGAACCCCAGAGTAGATCTGAGAGTGCTGTCTGTCTGTCTGTCAGAGAAGGAGCAGTACGGCCCTGTCAGGGGACATTGGGGTGTCAGGGGGCTTTGGGCCTCATCCCCTCGCCCCTCCATCTGACAGCAAAGGTCAGGGACTTCTAGTGCCTGTCTCTCCCTGCTACTGACAGGCCTTCCTGTGGGACCAGGCTTGGCCACTGCTCGCTGACACACGCAGCGTACAATTAATATTTCATCACTGTTTTCCCTCTTCTTTTAATCCAACCCCCCCGAGCTCCCAACAGGGCCCTCCTGACAAAAGCCACTTTTACACCACTTAAATTCCCCCAGGAAGTTGGCCCGGGAAGTTTGGATGTGATATTATTCCAATTTATCCCAATTATATGTTACATGTTGTGTTAATAACATGTAATTAAGTAAAATGTTTAATTTTCCCAAAATGCAGGTAAGACTAAAAATATTAACTCTTAGGGAAATGACTGCAGAAGGGATGTCTGTTAGCAGGATGGTCATATCAAATAGAGAAATTTGATTCATTAATACATTACAGTAGTCTATCTGATGATCCTGCTATGCAACAATCCCTTATTTTTCTCCTTCCCTAACAGACAGACAGGGAGAAATTCTATTCAAAATCTGGGAAAAATATAAACATTTAAAATGTGTGAAATATAAATATATAAATGTGCCAAATAATAATCAGAAAATGAATCCAAAAATATACAAAATATGTTGTACTGGAAATTAGGGTGGGAGGCACAGTAATAAAAATCTGCAAACAAATATGCATTGCAGGCACATTTGGCGCACACAGGTGGCTTAATATAGAGAGGTCACCATGGAACAGTCTGTGCTGAAACTTAATAATGTTATAGTATCCACTATACCAAACTTAATTCTGTTGTTCCGAGTTCAAACAATGAATAAATAACCGCGTCCATCCCTGGCCTTGGGCAGAATGACTCACAACGACATAATGGCTCAATAGCAGTTCCACTTTGGCAAGCCCCAACATGGAGTGGGAAGTAAACAACCTCTGTGCCTGACTTGTGCTTTTACTTTGGGGTGAGTAATGTTTTCTGCTCCGACTATAGCCACAGTAACATGTGACTTGGAGGACACGGTTGGTTGGCAGCGGTGGTGGTCGCTGGTGCATTTGTCTGAATCAGTGTCCTGAGCTCAGGGTCCTGACTGTCGTTGGGTCTCTGCTGCAACGTGATGGAAGAGCACTGGGGCCCTGTGTCACACCCTCAGCAATAAAACACTCGCCCTGCCTCCGGTAAGGCCACGTGGATTTGCACCGGGCCTACAGAGGTGAGCGCATACCACCCAGCATCCACAAACAGACAGGACTGGCCTTCTATGTTGATATCAGAAATGTTACTCGTTTAAGCAGACACTCTTCATCCAAAGCAACTTACAGGACCAATTATGGTTGAGTGTTTTGTCCAAGGGCACAGGGGACAATTCTTCAAACTGTCAGTTCAGGGATTCAAACTGGCGCCGTTTCAGTTACTGGTCTAACGCTCTAACCACTAGGCTATCTGCCGTCCCAGTTTGCCTCTCTGATTTTACAAGAGAGGCGAGGTCATTTTTGTACTATCTCAGATATCATTACATGGGCTGATGGACCATTAAGGACGCAAGGTAATTGTGAAGGTGCTGTGATACCCACAGAAAGCGCCGAAACAAAATGAGCTTCAGTGCACCCCGTAGTGAGATCTCCTTTGAGCATCGAACAAGACCAGTCTGTAATGAGTAATAATGACCAGCCGACCATAAACTAAGGTCTTCTCAGCTTGTTTCAATATATTCCCTCTGACCTTCAGTGTCACTAGCAGCACACCATGCAAATCTCTCACTGTTAATGAGCCTTACCTCCCATTAGAGAGAATGGGCTGTAACAACACATTGTACCAGAGGACTCATAATCATTAGTGGCAAGCCCAGTGTTAACGGATCAGTTGCCCGGTACTGTACTGCGGCATGGAGAGCCATGATGGGGGGATAGAAAGTGGACAAGTTGCAACCAGTGGCCGGTTTTCCTTGAGTGGCAACTCTTCTCAGTCTTTTCCCCTGTCTTCTTCCCTCAGTAATCTACATAAGAAAGGGAGTGATTATCAGTTGAGGAGCTGGCAGTTGTGGATTTTTTAAAAGCTGCCTTCAAGACAGGACTATATTCCACAGATAACTAATCTCTCAGAAGTCCTGTTTGTTCTTGAGGTTTGCCCCCACTACAAACATTTTCTTGATCAAAGCCCTATGAAAGGGCTTGCCACTTCAAACATAGGCCCCCATTCCGCCACATCGTTCAGCCCGCTCATTGCCATGGCAACTTCATAATCCTCTAACCGATGTGGTGTAGGTAGCTGGGAGTAGGGTGGAGGTGAAAAAGGCCTCATAACAACGAGCTCAACCCTTTTTCCTAACCTTTTACGACCATCTGAAAGACTCTCAAGCTTATATTTTGTTTTTGCTACAGCCTAACTATTTTTGTAAATTACAAAACAGCCTTTTTTCCAGCTTATTTAATTGGTTTCAAAGGTACAGTTGAAACTATCTAAGTTGGTTGTAGCCCATTACACGCACGCATGCTCAATTGTAAATGTTTTTGTATGTTGAATAGGTATAAAGATCTCTGTGATGAACCATTATTAAGAAATATTTTCAATAATTTAATCTATGGAGAAGTTAAGAATGTTTTTGTTTACCATAACCTTTTTCCCATACATCGATCTTTTTGTTTGTTTTAAAAGATTTCTTGATTTTTAATCTTATGAATTAATGGTTCACCACAAAGAATTATATGTTCACCACCGAGATGGTTGTACATATGCAACTATTGGAAGCATAATGCAGTGGCAGCGTTGCCTATTGGTTAAAGCATCTGACCATTACCTAAATACCTTGCTAGATCAAGTCCCTGAGCCGCCAAGGTACAAAATTGCTCTAGCAGTTAATCCACAATTGCTCATAAGTGGTTGCTGAGAATTTGTTCTCTGTCTTATTTAAAATAATGGTAAAAAAAATAATATAATAACCACAAACATTTGTCAAAATGAATTTTACTGAAACATATGCTATAATAGCACCAATACACAAATGAGACCTCTTTTATCAATCAAATAAATATGATTTAAAGATAAGTAAAAATATAATCTCATTTTTATGATGTTCATTTTATCAGCAGGTTGCAGTAAAGGTGGATAGTACTCGTGTTTTCACTTGTTTTATTTGAAGTTACAAAGGGATTATAATGATGGATAGGGTTTAATCATTCCACTGGACTGAGAAGCTATTCTTTGTCTCAAAGTTAACACAAAGACCAAACTTTGCCTCATCCTAATCTGTTGTCTGTCCGCGTTCTCTATGTGCGAGCTGCATCATTGTCGCATTCATTCATCATCATTAGGGATTGGTTACCCCAGGTTTTTTCATATTAATTTGTGTTGTGCTTGCCTCGGAATATTCCTCTAACCAGTTTGTCCCGCCAATCAACTCACCCTCGTCAGTCACCTTCGAAGCCCAGGTGGCACCAGGCGTCCAAGCAGCGATGCTTATTTCACCCAACCAATCAGGATTCCCCAGAATTACTTGACATTTCATTAATCTCTATCAAAGTCTGGCTAACTACATCCTACATGATTGCTGTTGCAATAAAGCCTACAAGGCATTATTCCATTTTCCAACGTCATTCTAAAGGAAATGGCAAATTCATTCAAGTGAAAGGGCACCAGTGCTGTGTCTTTTTAAGACAAAACCCAATGAAATTAGAAGTGCTCAGTTGGAGATACCCGGCACAAACCACGTTTCTGCCCTTTAACTACTGTGTTTGATATCTGCTTAAAGTTTCTTCTCCACAGGGAGTAGCAAAGCACCCTTTAGCTTCTAACAAGTACATAGCCAATTTGCGATCAGAATTTTAACAGGGCTATGTGCTGTTCCAACAGCGATAAAGCACCCTCTTCCCCCGGCACTGATTTGATAATTGACTTATGGATGTGGTGCTAGTAATATAACATCTCTAGAATTCATACGCAGAGCTATGGATGCAAGAGGACTGACCATCTGTGATATTAAAATGATATGCTTATTTATTATTCACTTTGTAGAGTGTACATCTACATTTTGTAAATGTGTGTCATTTTATCACATGCTTTTATCCAGAATCATATATCTTCATACTTTTTTGTACTTGCTCCCCGTGCGATTCAAACCCTAATCCCCGGTGTTTCAAGAGCCGTATTCTCATGCGAGCTACAGGAGCAACATTGTGTTTCTTTACAATACCTTTTCCAAACTACGGAAAAGAAGCTTCTGAATTAACACCTCTGGTCTACAGGAACTCACTGTTGGGATTTGTTTTAACACTATAGGGTGTAATGCTGTATTTGCATATTGCCCTTTTCAGGGTTCTCCCTAACCGCATGACAAAGGGACCAATGTGTAACTGACCAAACGTTCAAGGCTCAGATTGGATGTGTTTCAGGTTGTTCCTCAATGTGAGTAAAACAGTAAGTGGATGTTAATGACAAAAATCTGGCTGTGTTTTTAAATAGCAGCAGTCCATTAGTGTGTTATTAACAGTGTAATGGCCTGTTACTAAACTGCAGTGTGACATTGGTGCTCGCGCTGCCTGGGCGGCTCCATGCTGCTCCGCTCGCTCCCCCTCCTGCTCCTCAGCGAGACTGCAGCAGAGATGGATGGACAGGAGGAAGATGAGCTCCATACACATTGACAGAGATGGAGCACAGAGAGGAATAGAGGGCAAGAATCCCTGAGATTTTCTCTGTGCTGAAACTCTCTTTAAAGAGTACAAGTGATATCAGGTTTGATCCCAAGTCTTGGACCTTCAGTTGACGTTCACGCAGAGACAATACATGTCTGGTCCTATGCCATAGCAAGTTTTTATTTCCTTTATTTAAACAGGGTGTCACACCAAGACCTTGTTCTGGTTTTCATGAGCTCTGTATCAAAATGTACAGATAAAAGAAAATACAACTACTGTGTCCTGTAAATACCCATCATCTTGTCTATCAAATGTAGACATCATTCAAAAATGTATGCAATTTTTATTACATTACTTAAAAGAGTGCTAATCTGTCCCAACGGGAGCAGAGGTTTGAGCTTTAGGGTGTCAAGCAAGTTCTTCCATGATTGAAGGGTACAATAACTAGAAATACCATCCTCTCTTACTGAAAAGATCTTACTAAAGATTTTTTTTAAATCGCCTTTGATTTGTGTCATTACTACACCGTACCCAGAAAATAGTCTAAAACTAAAATTTTGTGTACCAATGGCCTGTACAAAATTATTTGCACCCTACCTTCAGGAAATGTTCAAACCCTACATCTCTACCTGGGCTCTTCGTTCAGCCACCTCTGTACTTTTGGCCCTTCAGGGCAGTTCCCGATCCACACAGTCAAAACTGTTCTCTATCCTGGCACCTCAAGGGTGGAACCAGCTTACCTTGGAGGCTAGGATAGAGACAATTTCTGCCTTTCTTCAGAAAACATCTGAAAACTCACCTTTTCATAGAGTACCTAAAATAGTTCCACTACCACCACCTCTGTCTGTTGTTAGGTTTTTTTATGTTTATTATTTGTATGGTCTTCTTATCAGCACTGACCTTTGACAATAACAAATTAATTAATTACAATGCACTTGATTAGAATGCACCACTAAACTGTGTGGTTGTTTGACCTAGCTCTTTTAAACGGTATGCACTTACTGTAATGTGGTCTGGATAAGAGCGTATGCTAAATGACTAAAATGTAAAAAAATAATTTAAATGGAGAATTCTAAACAATTAGGTTAAAGGGTGGTTGTCAAATTCCTTTCATGGAGGGCTTACAGTCTCCTGGCTTTTGGGTTTTCCTTTGAATTGGTTTCGAACTAAGACCTAGACAACCAGGTGAGGGTAGTTCTTAACTAATTAGTGAAAGTAGTGAATTAATCAAGTACAAGATAGGAGCTAATGCCTCCAGAAACTCGTTACTCCATGGAAGGAGATTGACAACTGTGATAGAGGCAGGCAATCTTCATTTACTGGGGTATTTATCTCATCTTTGGTAAGATGCAGGGTATAAATTGATACTTCAATCAAGTTTTGAAAAAGAGAACCCAGACCATTCTGTTTCCTGTACCAGTGTCTAGATGGTGACGAACAAAAAACTGTCTGAGGACATAGTAACCCTCAAGTATAGATACACCCAAGGTAAAACATCCACCTCCTGGAGCCATGAAAGTCCTGTTAGCACCATCTGCCGTGTTGTCAAGACATTTGTGGCCCATGGAACTGTGGTCAACCGCAGAGGATATGGATGCAGGAAGATACTCAACCTCAGATGTTGTTGAAAGTTGTTTTGAACGGTTGACAAAGCACCTCGCCTAATCGCTAAAGATTTACAAGCTAACCTGAATAGCTTTTTCAGTCTTTCACCGCACACTTAATCAAGAAGAGTAAATGGTCCAGGAAGACTGAAAGAGACAAGAGAATGCCAGATTGAACTTCATAAAAACCCATCTTCACAAGCTTAAATCCTTCTGGGAAATTTCCTGTGGGCTGATGATACCAGGGTTTTTTTCTGGATCAAAAAGGGTCTTAGATGGTGAGTGTGGTCAGCGATGTGGCCAGGCGAAGTTGGCCCGTCACCCCGCAGAATCATCCCCATCTAAAGCAAATGTCCTGCAATTTAAAAAAAAAATCAAATGGAGGTGAGAAAAATGGCACTGCAAACATTGCTCACACATTCAGCATTTTAGCTATCCTATGTAATTGCTGTTGCCAAAAACATGTTTTGACAATAGCTTGTCTGCAAAATTACATTTACACTGCTTTGGGTATTTTACAGATATCAATGTCTTTTGATATTGTTTAAATGTTGGTAAATAGATGGATGAGTTGATTTCAAGCATAGGCCAATTCCTCATTGAAATATGCTCAATCAAAACAGTGGAAATATCATAAGTTGTTTTAGTGTAAAATATGGAAATATGGAATGGATTGATCAGGTGATATTCATGACAAAACAACCTTTCAACTGTCAGTGGCTATCCAGGGGAGTAGTCTACATATACAGAACATCCAAAACGCTACTCACTGAGAGAGTGAGAAAATAACCAGGCATGTTCTCTATTATTCAAGTCATTATTGCTGAGATTGAGCGCTCGATTGGCAATATGGGATGTGATCATTTGGCACCTGGCTAGTATTCTGATTTATTTGCACACATTTTAACAAGAAATGTAGGCGTATAAAGTTCACAAAACACTCGCTTGCTACCTGCAATCATGTCTCATCTTAAAAAAATAACATACTATTGTTTCTGCCTATTTTGACTAGCAATTATTCAAACCAATTTTGGAGGAACAGCACGCATACAAAGCTGAGGGTTGGATAGAGAGTGTAATGTTTCAGTTGAGAGGCAGCACACAGACGCAGGGAGAACGGAGGACTTTTAATATTAAGAACTAAGCACTAACAAAAAAGTAAAATACACAAGAAAACAGAAACAATGTTACACTGGCATGAGAACAAAATAATGACTGACAAGATACACTAGGGAAGGAGACACTTGAATTGGGACAGTGATGAGGAACACAGATGAGGGCAATAACGACAAACAGGTGTCCGTGCTCCAAATGAGGGAGAGAGGGTGTTGGATTTCACTGGCAGATCTGCTGTGCCAGGACATGACAGAGAGCAGTTGACTGATGCTATACAGATAGTCATACTATCAAAAAGCACTTGCTAATGTTCAGGTTAGGGAAACGTTTACAATAAGTGTTTTGGTAAGGGTTAGGGAAAAGGTTATGGTTAGGAACAGGATGAGGTTTAAGGTTAGTGGTAGTAGATAGTTAATTGAAAGTAAATTCTATAATGAATTAAGTGGGTGCTTAAATTTGTACTATTGTTGCTCTCTTTCCAAAGAATTTATGTCACGGAAGCAGCCTAAATTCCAGGCCGAAAGCATGACTGTTGAGTATTCAGAATAACATTTCTATCCAAAAAGAAATGCAGCTGAGAATTTATAAAGCTTTCCAAAAATGTTGTAAGGCACAAAAGCCTTGATAAAGTTCTGCAATAATCTAAATTGCATGGATAACCCCTTTCATAGAGTGGCAGAACAATGCCAGGTTTCTAGAAATTATACCTGACAGAACGGATAAGTAAAAAATACACTGTGTAACCATGCTCCTTTTTTAAAGATGCAACCAGCTGCAGAATACACAAGTCAAGCATATTTGTCTCAGTGGACTTGAAGAGCATTTGAAATATCCTAAATAGAGATCAGCTAAATAGAAAATGGCAAGTCATCCCTTAGAATAGCAGGAGTCTAGGATCGAAAAGGGGTGCCTCATTAATACATTTGTACCTTGATTATTTCTGTCCAATTTATAGTGAACTCACTTAGATATTGTATGTTAAAAGCCTTTCTTTCTTGAATGATCCAGTTGTCTCATTCAAATAACAAAACTGTACAGAATGATATGTGCAAATGCACATCAACTATTCTGCCTCTTTTATCAACACTTTTTTCTTAGTCTGACATCTTAGATGTGCCCGTGTTGAACCCTAGCCTTCTGCCCAAAGTGGTACCACTTCACTGATTAGTGTGGGTGGAAGGAAGTCAAAATGCCTGCTCCTCTCTCACTGCTTAATCAATATCCCACTGACAGACAAGCGAGAATTGGCAGAGGAAAACGTAGGGCTCTCAAGAAAATAGTTCGCCATCCACAATTGAAGCCTCAGGCCTAAAGCAGGGGGTTGCGTGAGAATATATTTTTAGAGAGTATGAGATAGAGATTGACAGAAAGAGAGAGAGAGCAAGACTGTAAATTGAGTGGCACTGATCTCACACGGTGGGAGAAAAGATGAGAGAAATTAAACCTTGGAGCTGTAACAGAGTAATAAAGAGGGATGCATTTTGAGGTTCAGTGTCTGGACTTTGTTGCGCTCAGAAATTATTTATAACTCTGGGGGAGAGGAACTAATAATATATATTAAAACGGCAAGCCTTTCTCTTTCGACTTTTTTGATAGGCCAGGGTCAGAGCTGTTTGGTTCATGTGCAGCTCAAAATAACCTCTGGTCTCTCCTGAACTGCAACATTGTCAAAATACATGTAGCTCTATCCCAGGGCCTCATTGGCCTCTACGGAAAACCACAACGACCCACTGCACTTCAAGTTGAGATTCAGAGAAACAGACTGGGTTCAAGTACAGTGCAGTGGATGTTATTCGTCTCTGGATTGTATTGTGTTGGATAGAGAACAGGAGCTCCAATGTTTTTGTCAGAAATGGTCTACCATATGAGTTCCACTACTTCCCCTAAGGTGTGTTTTGCCCCAATGGCTCATGGGAGGTAACTGCGTGGTTGGCGTTAGTTTCTGCCTGCGTGTGGCTTATGGCGAAATGGCACGGCAGCAATGTGTGGCATAAGCCAAACCCTGGCCCCCACCTCATCCACCCACTCTTTTTTCCCAAGCAACGATAGGGCAGCCCATTTCGAGGGAAGAATAGGGCTGCCCAGTTGGAGGTAAAGATAGGGCAGTCCAGTTGGAGGTAAAGATAGGGCAGTCCAGTTGGAGGTAAAGATAGGGCAGCCCAGTTGGAGGTAAAGATAGGGCAGCCCAGTTGGAGGTAAGGATAGGGCAGCCCAGTTGGGGGTAAAGATAGGGCAGCCCAGTTGGAGGTAAGGATAGGGCAGCCCAGTTGGAGGTAAGGATAGGGCAGCCCAGTTGGGGGTAAAGATAGGGCAGCCCAGTTGGAGGTAAGGATAGGGCAGCCCAGTTGGAGGTAAGGATAGGGCAGCCCAGTTGGAGGTAAGGATAGGGCAGCCCAGTTGGAGGTAAGGATAGGGCAGCCCAGTTGGAGGTAAGGATAGGGCAGCCCAGTTGGAGGTAAGGATAGGGCAGCCCAGTTGGGGGTATATCCCTGGGAAATCTTTTCTTCTCCTTATTTGTGATTTGTCCTTTCAAGCAAGACAGCCCTAAGGTTCAGTGGAACATTTTTCAAAAAAAAGAAAGAAAAAAGCTATTACCACTTCCATCTGATTATGTATCATGCAGTGCGCAGACAAGTCATCCCTCTTTTTTGATCTGTCTTTCTCCCGTCACATTTTTTAGAGAAGAGAAGTCAAAGTTTAAGGAAAAGGACTATGACCGATGATTTTCAATGGAAAAGTGGGCTTTCCCTCTGAGCTTCCATAAGACATCCAATACAGCAAAGGGCTCTGCGCTTGACATGGATGCCTCTCTTTCTAATGTTTTTCCCCATCAATATAGTAAGACTGCTTGCCGTTCACTCAGTGGTAAAAGTTCTTCAGTTCTCTGTTTCACTGTAGATCTGTAATAATGTAGCGCTCCGAGATATATGGAGCTGCTTTTGAAGGCATTCTGATGAAAGGGACTGTGTTGTTTACGTGGGAAAACCCAGTCTATTGCATTAAATAAGAATAGGAAGCCTAAGGTTTGCCCTAGCTACACTGACCACAGCTGATGCCTGCACAGAATCATCTGTTTGAAAAGAACACAAACGATCTGCAGGTTTACATGGTTAATTATTGCTGCGGGGCCGTATCTCAGGCCGGCCTCTCACCATTTGCATAATTAGGAGCCCTTCAGCTTGGACATTTGCTATAGTGCCTAGTTAAAGACAAAAGTCCTCACCCTCAGTCCTCAACTGCAGCCTCCGAGATGTCACTTCCAATCATCCGGGACCTCGCTTGTCATCACTCTCGCCCTTGAAATTGAGAAATCTCTTCATTTTACAGGCACAAGGCATAAGAGCCTTGATTGCGCCAAATCGATCTGTAATCACAGCGCTCAGTGCTTTTATCCTGTGGGCTTCGTCTCCACTTAAGAGGCCGGGGTTATATTTACATCTCGTGACGCCAAGGATTTTTCTCTCGCTGTCGTGATTCTAATACAGTGTCACAACATGCTATTCAAATCCTCTTTTCAGGTCATCTCTCAGTGAAAGACTCTTACACGAGGCTGGTCGCGAAATCTCCGCCCCTGATTGCCCACTTGAGCTGTCCTCTCATCAGCTGGGTTTTTGGGGCCAGGGGGAGCTGTGACTAGGATAGTACGGTGACTTGACCACCGCGACCCCTCTTTCCCCTCAGTGCTTAAGCCGCATCATGTCACTTTGTCTGCTATCACTTCTGAAGATATTCAGCGCCTTGGAAATACATTCAGACCCTTTCACCGACTCCACATTTTTGTTGTGTTTATTGAACTTTGTTGCCATCAATCCACACACATAAGACAATTTGTGCCAATTTATTGAAAATATGTCTGAAAATATGTCATGTACATAAGTATTCAGAACCATTATTCAGTATTTTGTAGAATCATCTTTGGCAGTGATCACATCTTCAAAAGTTTTCTTGGTTATGCCTCTACCAGGCCCTGCACTCCTGGATTTGGGCAGTTTCTTTGTAGATCCTCTCAAGCTCTGCCAGATACAATGTGGAGTGTTGGTGAACTGTGATCTTCAGGTCTCTTAATAGATGTTCAGTGGGGTTTAGGTTTTGGCTGGGCCACTCAAGGACATTCACTGAGTTGTCCGCTGACACTCCAGCATTGTCTTGGCAGTGTGCTTCGGGTTGATGTCATGCTGCCTGAGGTCCTCTGTGCTCTGGATCAGATTTTCTTCTGGATCAAGTACTTCTCTGTATTTTTCCTCAATCCTGACCAGTCTCCCAGTCCCAGCTGCTGAGAAGCATCCCCATAAAATGATGCTCCCACCACAACGCTTCACCGTAGAATTAATCACGTGATGGTTCTCATCTTACCTCCAATTGTTAACTCGCATCCTGCTATGTTTTGATAACCACCCATGGCTAGCTTCCAGCACTTTGAATTTCATCAAGTTGAATTTTCATTTCATCAAGTTGAATTACTGGTCGCTAGGTCCCAACTTGGAGCCACTCAGAAAACAGGAGATGAACTAACAAGTAAAATTCAAAATGAGCAAGGAAAAGAGGGTATTTCATGAGCGTGCGCAAAACTAATATTTCGGTCCCTACTGAGAAGTAGTTAATGTGAATGTGACAATCGCTAATCGGGGGGTTCTTATTACTCTCTCATCTGAGCGCAAACCAAGCAAACTATATGTGCCCGATACCTTAGAGTGGCCATTGGTTTGGCCCTTCTTGCTCCGTAAGTTAGTTTGGCCAGGCACCAACTCTAGGAAATATCTTGGTGGTCTCTGCCTCCTCTTACCTATATTTGTGGCATTTCCATGCATTATTGGGCAGGGACAACAAGGAAAAATAAAGTTTTACTGATAGAGCAATGGGAAGGATACTAACCCCATGTTTCAACAGTACATGTGAACCAGAGGCAGTAGCTCAGACAGCTGGATGACCCTAGACCGTATCCAGAATTACTTCTGCCTGGTCCTAGGAACAACTTTTTTCATGAAGCTGCAGGGTTAGTTGTGAGCTCTGTTGTCTGTGTTGGACATGGATTTTATGGAGGTCCTGGTGTATCTCTCTTCAGTAGATGCATGTGGCCTATAGTGGAAAGTGATGGCAGATGGGTTACGAGTGTGGTAGGAGGCCTTGGCACCCAGTCCCACTCCAAAATAAGATGGGTTGAATAAATTGGAGACCAGCAGGCTTTGTGTTCCAAGAGTCCTATATCCTGTCATGACCTGACCTATTCTGAATGATGAAAACAGTGCCATAAACCTCTGTTGCTTTTAAATCTCTCCATCTCTCCCTCCCTCTCTCTCTCTTTCTCTACCTGTCCTTGGGGGGGGGGGTTCGTAGTCAACTGGGTTGAACAACTGTCTGCATCTTATTCCAAGGCCCTATATAATTTTAACGCCAGTGACAATTTACAGCTACTGCACGTCCCAAATATGACGCGCAAACTGGCGAGTGTGTCATGTTTTTATCCCTGCAAAGTAAAGCTAATTTATAACAGCGTAAAAAGGCTCAGTGCATTCAGATAGAGTAGTGGCTTGGTAGGGCTCCAACTGGGTTTAGCGGATTGTGGCTTCACTGGGTGGCTTCACTGGGTGGCTTCACTGGGTGGCTGCACTGGGTGGCTGCACTGGGTGGCTTCACTGCGTGGCTGGACTGGGTGGGTGCACTGGGTTAATGAAGTCTTCAGACAGAGGTGTGGAAGGCAACACTGGTCTCTCCACACCAAACCAAACCAGGGGCTATCTTGCCCTCTCACAGTCACATCAAACTCAGTTAACCTTCCTGCTTTTCAGTAGTTTTTCTGGTCTGTGTGTTTTACATCAAAAGTTCATACAGAACCCTGTAAGAAAATAATCTATCATGATATTGTCTCAAAGAACAAAAGAAGTTAAACTCTCACTAAAAAAGGTGAACATTTCCACAAATCGTGGAGAATAACAACTGGGTCAGGTGAACACGGGACTGGGTCAGGTGAACACGAGACTGGGTCAGGAGAACACGGGACTGGGTCAGGTGAACACAAGACTGGGTCAGGTGAACACGGGACTGGTTCAGGAGAACACGGGACTGGGTCAGGTGAACACGAGAATGGGTCAGGAGAACACGGGACTGGGTCAGGAGAACACGGGACTGGGTCAGGTGAACACGGGACTGGGTAAGGTGAACACGAGACTGGGTCAGGTGAACATGGGACTGGGTCAGGTGAACACGAGAATGGGTCAGGAGAACACAGGACTGGGTCAACGGTGGAACGGTGTGTTTGTGTGAGCTGGGATCTTGGCAGTTGGAGGTTGTGTCATCCCGTGGAAGTTGCCGAGGGTTAGAGCAGCCCGCAGACCTCACAATTGCAACCATTTTCATACACAGTCCCCTTATTGCAGGGGCTCAAATGTAATAGAAATTAAAACAATCATAAATAAAATGTTCATTTTTAATACTTTGTCAAGAATCCTTTGCAGACAATGACTGCTTGCAGTCTGGAACGCATGGATCTCACCAAACGCTAGGTTTCCTCCTTTGTGATGCTTTGCCAGGCCTTTACTGCAGTAGTCTTCAGTTGTTGTTTGTTCATGGGTCTCGATCAGGTTGAGATCAAGTGATTGACTCGGCCATTGCAGAATATTCCCCTTCTATGCCTTAAAAATTCCTGGGTTGCTTTCGCAGCATGTTTGGGTCATTGTACATTGGTAAGGTGAAGCGCCGTCCAATCAACGTCGCTGAATTTGGCAGAATATAAGCAGATAATAAAATGATATCCCTATGCACTTCAGAAATCATCCGGCTGCTTCTGTCTTCTGTCACATCATCAATAAACACTCGTGACCCAGTGCCATTGGAAGCCGTGAATGCCCATGCCATCACACTGCCTCCACCGTGTTTTACTGATGATGTGGTATGCTTCAGATCATGAGCCGTTCCAACCCTTCTCCATACTTTTTTCTTCCCATCATTCTGGTACAGGTTGATCTTAGTTTAATCTGTCCAAAGAATGCTGTTCCAGAACTGGGCTGGCTTTTTTAGATGTTTTTTGGCAAAGTCTAATCGGGCCTTTCTATTCTTGAGCCTTATGAATGGTTTGCACCTTGTGGTGAACCCTCTGTATTTGCTCTCATGAAGTCTTCTTTTTATGGTAGACTTGGATAATGATATGCCTACCTCCTGGAGAGTGTTCTTCGCTTAGCTGGAGGTTGTGAAGGGTTTTTCTTTACCATGGAAAGGATCCTACGATCATCCCCCACTGTTGTCTTCTGTGGACATGCAAGCCTTTTTGTGTTGCAGAGCTCACCAGTGCATTCTTTTTATCTCAGAATGTACCAAACTGTTGATTTGGCCACTCCTAATGTTCCTGCTATCTCTCTGATGGATTTTTCTTTCTTGCAGCCTAAGGATGGCCTGTTTCACTTGCATTGAGAGCTCCTTTGACTGCATGTTTTGGGTTCACAGCAACAGCTTCCAAATGCGAATGCCACAGCTGGAATCAACCAGACCTTTTACCTGCTTAATTGATAAAGAAATAACAAAGGAATTGTCCAAACCTGTCCATGAAACAGCTTTTGAGTCAATTGTCCAATTACTTTTGGTCCCTTGAAAAAGAGGGGGCCACATATTAAAAAGCTGTAATTCCTAAACCCTTCCTCCAATATGGATGTGAATACTCTCAAATTACAGCTGAGAGACTGCACTTTAAACCCATTCATTATTTAACTGTAACTTGAATATATGTTGGTAAACAGCCAAAATAACAAAATCTGTGTTGGTGTCCAATTATTTCTGGACCTAACTGTATGTAACAGACATACAAAGTACACTAATAAGTTCTAAAATATGTCCATTAAGAATATGTAATCTCCACAGATTTTGATTTCCCATTAATCAAGTTCAGTTAATTGTATTATGCCAGAAAGCTCAAGTCAGATTTTGAAGTTTTGAGACTTCTAATTTGTGTCGGATCAAAAATGCTTAACAGCACAATCGAAGTGACCTTTAAATTCCATTTAGGGTGTTTGTCAAAGACACTTTTCGTCTTTGATGCAATTTACATATTTATCAGACCCGATCGTAATGTGACATCTTGACATTTTTTATTTCCTTCCTGTAATGTGGCGCGTGTGACTTTCTCAAGTGAGAAATATGCTGAGGGAGCAGTTTCATGCAAAGGTGTGGGCATACATTTTTCTCCGTCTATTTCTCTCTCACTCCTTTTCTCTCTCTTTCACTCTCTCTTTCTCTCATACACACACTCTCCTCTTATTGCACACTTATTCCTCCCTGACTTATCTGACTTTCCTAACGTAAGTCCCCCTCGTTATCAGCGGTGCTGTGACAGGCCCATTGAGGGCTCAGATGGTGAGTGGTGTTAAGAGGTTCATTACAGGGGGACCTGCTCAGTAAGGTACTCTCAAAGCTCTCCTCTTATCACCAATACACTGTGCTTACACAGCACTAGCGGGGGGGGGGGCACGGGTAATGGCTTGATATCCTTGATAAACCCACCTGGTTAGCAACTAAAACAAGAAATGAAAATGTTTTTAAGGCTAAGCTGTTACAGCTAGAAATAGTGTAGTTTAACTCATTGACTCAGTTCTCTGCAGTTGTGTCACTGGAACCCTTTTTCTTAGGGACGTTGCTGCAGGTTTTAGTTGTCAGTGTATAAATCTGAATTGCATATACATATACATCACATGCACTTCACTTGTCTTTCCAGTGCTTCACCATAATAAAACAAGCTAAAAGACTCAGTGATGCAGCAGGAAAGTGAGTTTGCCTCTATAGCATATATGTCTTGTTTTAAAAAGACAAGACTTCTGCTATGTTTCCATTTATCCTGCTTTACGGGGGATTGCTGATCTTTACCGGCACCTGCAGGCCAGGATGTGGCACTGCAGCTCCGTGCTGTTCTCTGCTCCTCAGGGCTGGGAGCCTGCGGTGCTATTTGGGCAGAGGCATGCAGGCAGACAGACAGTTGGTGGAGGCAGAGGCATGCAGGCAGACAGACAGACAGTTGGTGGAGGCAGAGGCATGCAGGCAGACAGACAGACAGTTGGTGGAGGCAGAGGCATGCAGGCAGACAGACAGTTGGTGGAGGCAGAGGCATGCAGGCAGACAGAGTTGATGGAGGCAGAGGCATGCAGGCAGACAGACAGTTGCAGGGGAAAGCTTGAGCTGAAGAGGCAGCAGGGACCCTTGGATCCCCCACATGCACGGCTCTAAGATAAACTGTAGATCTTCTCTAAGCTGCAAGCCTGGTGGAAATTGCATTGATGAAGCGCAAGGGACAAATTAGCATTAAAAATATATCTACCGGAGCATTATTTTTCAATCCCACACGGATTTCTGTGGGGTGGCTGCTGGAGGAATGTGTTTCAAGGCTGTTAGTTTTAATGTGGAGAGGCTTTGTGTGCATACTAGGTCTACTCCCTAAGTCCTGTCTGAGCGGAGAGCTCCCTGCGCCCGCCCACGCCACTTTGTGGGCACTGCTCTATTGTTTTGCATCACGAGGCGCGTCGGGTCGTGGCCAAGGTGGAATTTATAACTGATGGAATTTCACACCCAAGTGAGCGCTAGGCCTGGTGAAACGCGAGCGCTCACATTTACAACAAACGCCCCGGCTTCTCCGCCGAGGCTCCTGAATGGCAAAGCCATTTGTCTCTGTGAAGGGCAAAGAAAGGAAAAGAAAAGAATTCAAGCAGAGCTATCTTTTTTTTTAATACTCCAAAAAAGAAAGATTAAAAAAGAATAATTCTTGTTTGCGCGCACCCACTCTGAACAGGTAGCCTTGTTTTCGGAAGCCCTCAGCAACGTCATTGGAAGAGGGGAAAGGGTAAATAGTCCATACCCAATTAGCATTTTCTCTGTTCAGCAAAAGCTCACAGGAGATCAATAGGATATTACGTTTGTGTACATAGCAATGAGGATCATAATTACTTTCAGCTATTAGCTACTTTAAATCTGTGGACAAACGCAGATCTCTGACGACCTGGGTCAAGTTCAGCTGAAGCATTGGAACAGTTTGTTTCCATCGGACAGATCACAATAGTATCTGGCCTTGACAAATAATACAAAGAAAACTCTGATATAGCTCATGGAATCTATACTTCAGTATAGCATCTTTGAGGACCAATGTAGCAATCAACCCACTTACCTTGTCGAGTTGTCCAAGGAGGCCTGATTATTTCTCAGCAGTGGCTAGAGACTTCAAAAGAGAACCATCTTTCCAAACCATAGTGATTGTTAGCTGTGTCAAGCTGCAGAGTAACCATCTCTCATTACAGAGTGGCACTTCTTGAAACCTGCTGGTAAAGGCACTGCCTCACAAAACTACAGCCCTGCGTCTGTGTTGGTTCAGCTTAGAAAAAGGAAGATGACTTTTGCCACAGTCCCTTCCTAAACTCCCATCTCCCTTAAATCTCCACAGGCCAGGGGCTCTCCTCCGGGGCCGAGTTGACTTTAATTGTACTTTCATTGGGGACTCATATTCTACTCCTATTTCTATGCATGAAATCCTATCTGTGGAGTGGAATCCAGGTAAGAAATTTTTGAAAAACGGCCCCTAGGAACCAAAGTAGGAGCCGTGATGTATTAGGTCATGCTTGTTTTTACAGACTGATATATTATTCAAAGAACGTGCTGAATATTCCATGAGCTTGTTTAATGGTTTATTAATGTGGGGTGCTGAGAGTGAGGGGGAAGTCTTTTTGGGTTGACCTGGACACCAGTGATACCCACAAACCCCGCCCAGCCACTGTCTCACTCCCTCTTCAATTGTGCTGGGCATCCGTCCATTACTTATTCAACCACTCTCTGAAGACACCTTGCTCTTTGTCTCCATAGGTATTTGCATTTTTCCTATTTAAATATTATCCCAGATGTATGAATGTAATCATTCATACTGAATACAATAAGTCACAGCATGTAAAGGCAGGTTTGATTTGTGTGGCATAGCATGGTGTGAAACTTTAATATGATCAGGCAGACTGAGCAAAATCAATTATATTTAACAATGTTTAAAAAAGGGACATTGTGACCCAAATGGAAATGATTTGGCGTGTGTGGTGCTGAGGCTTCTCTTACCCATGTTGTGCAAAGACGGGCACTTTGTAATGCTTGAAATTGAATACCATGTAAGTTTTTCCCCCTACTAAAGATGCTATAATGACCTGCAGATCTATTTCGAGATATCTAGCTGGAGGTATGTTTTTACAATCTGCACGATGTCCATGATAGACTGCCAAGCTTAATGTACCATAAATCAAATCTGCCTGCTATTTTCTCTCTGTGAAAGGACAGAGCTGTATGAGAAATGAGGAAGAATAGCATTCAGGCTAATAAAATCGGCTGAATGGATACCCGGTGCTGCTGGACAAAAAGCTCTTTTAAAATGCTGATCTGCCTCCACCTGCAGCGAGTCATGCTCATTCCTATTCCTGCCTGCTCTGTTGTTCTGTTCTGGGTGGCGGACAGGGCTACGCAGGGCTCTGGCATGGAAGCAGCCTTTGTTGATGTAGCACAATGTTCCCCTCGTTATCAACTACACGATGGGCTGTCCAAACGCCGGGTTCTGCCTTCTCATTTCCAGAGAGAGCAGGCAAGTTTCATTACCATCAACATGGTTACCCACTGAATGCAGCGCTGGTATTCACCACAGCCAGACAGAAGCACAGAAACAGTTTCCCTTTATCCCTGGATCCATTCTGCACATAGAGATGGTTAGAGGACTTTGCTGGGGGAGAACTCAGATACACAGACTTCAAATCAAATGTTGTCACGTGCTTGGTTAACAACAGGTATCGACTACCAGTGAAACGCTTACTTATGGGCCATTTTTCTGATTTAGGTAAATAGAATAAAATTAAACCAAAAATGAAAGAAGGAAGGTATTAACACAAGGATTATACACTGCACTGAATAGATAAATGATATGAATAACCATACCTTGTCAATTTACAGGGATTACCAGTACTGAGGTCATTTAGGTTTATTCACATATAGGTAGGGGTCGCAACGTGGATGGATAATTAATAGTAGCAGGAGCTATGTATGTGATGAGTGTGTGTTTGTGTGATGCTGGTTTTCCTATACGTTTATGGACCCCACAAAGATAGTAAAACCTGACAATGGTCCCCACAAGGTTTTTAGCCGGTCCCCACGAGAACAAACAGTCTTTTTCTGGCTTAGTGTTTAGGGTTAGGGTTTACCATGCTGTCGGGGTAATTTTGGGTGAACTTGGAGTACCTGAGTGGCCCCAGGTGGAGGGTGATGAAAGTGTGCTTGCCTTCTTCATCCACAATAGCCCTCTAAACGTCACACAGATGCACAGATGAGACCTCTTTCCATCGCAATGGTTCTGCATCCACAATGGCTCCCTAAACCTCAACCATGTATGTTTACCTGTGTGCAGTAGTCGCCGAATGTTCCCTGAAGTCCTGTTTCTGGCCACTATATCTTAGTTGAAATGCTAATTAACGGTATATAGCTGTGAAGTTTGTTTACTGACCAAATTGTTCTGACAACGAGCCCAGTATCCCTGACCAGCTGTTGCCCTTCTCTCTGTGTTTTTACATTGTGCATTTTATTCATTTAACTAGAGTGACCAACTAAATACATTATTGACTGTGTTAACATCATTTGGTGGACATAATGATATGAGGGCCCTGTTGGAAATGTAACCTGTCTGTGTGTGTGCACTTGAAACAGGGTGAAACAAACAATTTATGTAAGTCCTGACATTTCCAAATGCTTTTGTAGATTTATCAGGTTAGGTTTAAGGTATTGCGTTAGGTTCAGGGTTAGGTTTGGGGTTAGGAGCTACTGATAAGGCTAGGCATACATGATAGGTTATTGAGGTTATGGTTTATGTAAGGTTGGCTATAGGTTTAGAAATTTGGGAAAATAGGTTTTCAAATGTACAAAAGTACTGAAAAGATGGTGTGTGTTTTTTGTTTTAGATCCAGCTCTACAAAATCCAAAGAAGGAGAAAAAGCTAGTTGTCCTCACAGCCCGTGTACATCCCGGCGAGTCACCCGCATCCTTCGTATGCCAAGGTAGGTCTCAACCCTACACATACAACCAGGCTGGAGCATCTGACTAAAAGTTAGCCAATCCTCGTTGAATTACAAGGAATGAATTAGATCAGTCTTGACGAGCCTTGACTTCCACTCACACATGTCTAACATTTTCCAGACGGTTATTAAGATATGCTCTTCAGGTAAGAGCTACTTATTTCATTGACAAGTAAATGAACTCCTGCAGGCTTTCTCTTCTCAACATCAAGGACATCTGAAGTGAGAAAGAGTTACAGCTAATGAGATGCCGGTTGAAGAAGCTTTAACTACAGCATGGACGGCTGGCAATGTGTCATACTGCTATGTTACGTTTGTAGCTTGGGTCGTTGGACGAAGGATGTGTTAAGAACAGGGTTAGGGTTGAAGCCTGGGGTGAGACGTTCTTTAGAGTTTTCTCTTAAAGCTTGTGCTTGGGTGTCCTGTAGCTTTCCATGATTGACAATAAAAACAGAAACAGTTGACAGTTCAGTCTTTGGTTTGTATGACAGCAAAAATTTTACGTAGCAAAATGTAACTTTGAGTTTCAATCAGGAACGGCACCAGCTCCTAAACACAGATGTGCATGAAATTATCTCAGGAAGTCCAAGCAATTACATGTCACACTCCATGGTCCATTCCTGTGTCCCACGCGCTCTCTCTCTCTCTCTCTCTCTCTCTACTCCTCGCACATTGACTTAATTAAAGGACTTGTTATGCCTCTATTAGCGGTAACGGGTGGGACATCGAGGGGGAGGGAGATAGGGAAGGAGGGGTACACAGGGCTTGCCATCGGCCCCTCTTCTGCTTCTTATTTATCTGTCAGTTATCCAGAACGCTGCAGAGGGCAAGTTGTCCAGTGGCCGACACTGTTGACGTATCTCAATGTATTTATTTATCCATCTCTCCCTCTCTTTCCATCTCCCCCTCTCTCTCTCTCTCTCTTTGGCTCTCTGTGTCACATCTGTGGCAGATAGCATTATCTCCCGCTCTCAGTGTTTGAGACCCCTGTGGGCTAATCAGGTCCTCTTGCTGTCTGTTTTCATCCCTCTGTCAGCTCCATTCCATTTGGATCGATTTTGGACGGATGTCTCAGATTTCCCCTCCGATTTTTTTTTTTTTTGCAATGCCCTCTTTTTTGTCTCTCAAAACTCAATTAACTTGGGCCTTGAGTTTCCTTTTAAAGTCAGTTGAACTGCTAGTGTGCGTGCACTCATACATATTGGTTTGAGTGAGAGAGAATAGCTTTGAGCCTGGTTTACTTTCAGTCATATTGAATTGGGAAGTTTAAATAACCTTGACAGTTGCATTTGCATTGCTTTAGGAGTCATTGACTTCCTGGTCAGCCAGCATCCCGTGGCCCAGCTCCTGCGTGACCATGTGATCTTTAAGATCGTACCCATGCTCAACCCCGACGGCGTCTACTTGGGCAACTACAGGTAAGCTCTTCCATCAATTTATCAAATCCTATTTTGATTTCATGAAGAAAAAATGATGGTCTGTTCTGATGTTTTGTGACATTTACTGCAGTAATCATTTTCCATCCCATTATCCGAGGTATACTTCTGAAAAGTTACACGTTAGATCGATTCCGATAGAGATTTCTTACTAGGCTGCAGCACGTTGGGGAAGCGCCCAGGAGAGATGCTGGGGTGATGTGATTGGTAACGCCCTCCGTGTAGGTTCAAATCCAGAGGATTTATAGGCTGTTGGATGGGCTGTTACAGATCGAAATTAAACCAAAGGCCATGTGTGGGAATAGCAAGCTGGGCCGCCGGCCCTCTCATTCTCCATTCCTCCCTTCCGCCCTCCAAAGTGCCACCCCTGGAATATGAACTGCTGGCTTTTCTATTTTGCTGTTTTGTGCTCTGTTGACAGTTCGGCTCAGTGTAATTGCTGCAGTAGTCCGGGCTGTAGCAGATACTCCGAATCAATTCTGCCTCTTATTCCCCAGTGTTTGTTGTCAATCCAATCATGTGTGCGAACAAACACACACACCCACATATACACACACACACACACACACACTGACGAGAGGGTGACGTTGTTAGAGTACGTTGTCACAGACATACAGTATAAACCCACACACATTCTGTCCTTGCTTCATACAGTATAAATATGTACGCGTCTATGTATGTATGTATGACTTTATATTCCTGTTTTGATTTAAGACACATTCCATCTTGTCTGCAGGCCTGGGTTCAAATACTATTTCAAATATCCGAATTACTTTTACATAGTATATGCTTGGCACAGTCAGTGGGTATAGATTGTTATGGATATTATAACAGATTTTAAATAGAAAGCAATACAATTGAATATAAATTTAACCTGAGTTTGAATGTGATATTTTTTCCACCAAATACACTTGTGTTCATTCAAACTCAGGTATTTGAAAATAGTATTTGGAAATAAATACTGCATTTCAAACTAAGCATCCTCTTAAATGCATTATTTTGTTTTTCACAATTAACCATTTAGAATCAACATCAGAATCATTTTATTTACTGAGTAAATTTACACAGAATTTGACTTGTGTACACATGCTGCTAGTGGTTGATAACATAAAGAGACAGAATACACATGCATTATAATCAAATGGTTGGGAGACATATAAGCTATGAAATATAACATGAAAATACTTGTTGTGGTCTCTGTATATTGAAAAAATTAATGTAATATGTATGTAAGGTACCAGATCCTGAAACACAGGTTGGGTGGCCTGCACTGCGGAGTGTTTTCACGGGGTTTAGTCATTGTACGGCCGTTTCTGAAGCCATACACTCCAGCCGTGGTTTAGCAATGAGGCTCAAATTCCACGGGCATCGTTTCCACCTCCCATAATTGCCTTTTACTTAATGGGGTGGACATGAGGAATACAAATGTGCAGCACTGCTATCCAAAAGTGTGTTTGTGGCTGCCATCTAGTGGTCACTCCCCGGAGCCCAGTTTGTCAATGGTTGACCATGTCTGTTCACTGACAATGACAGGGGTTAAAAATATCTTGTTGCTGATTGTTGACCCTTAAAGGTTGTATTCATCAACTCTGGGAAATTATACAGTTGGCCTGGCTGAATGGTGATAAGCTCTATATTAATATGAAGTGAATTAGAGCCCCTCTCTGCCTCTACCGGTGAGGCCTGCCTGGCCATTCTGTGGGCTCGGCAGCACAGTACATCTGGAAGGGGGATCGAAGGGATGCATGGAGGGAACAGAATCAATCAGCGCTGACAACAGATTAGTATTCAGGCATGCCTGCTTGCACAGTAGCATTGTCACACAGGCAACAGCCCCTGTGAAGTCATGGTAGCCGCAGCTCTATAGCCCGGAGTCTTTCCTTCCACAATTATATGTAATGTGTGTGTGTGTGTGTGTGTGTGTACAGTGCCTTGCAAATGTAATTTCGACCTTTTACTTGTACTGAATAAAAAATTGTACGTTGTCATTTTGTTTGGTTTGATAGGTTATTTTAAATCACTGAAACTCAAAATAAATTATTGTAAGAGAGATTGTTTTATATGTTCAAAAATATTTGTAAGAAAAAAAAAAGAAATATGTTGCTTGCAGCTTTTCAACAACTGTGCTGTGGAAGCTCCCAGTTTACACAGGGGAAAGAAATTGCCCTAACAAGGATCAGTGGTGGATCTAAAGGAAACTGAAGACCTAAGAGCATTCTGCAGAAGTTACATATAAAGTAATACGAATGTTTAGATTAGGAAAAGGGTGCAAAATAAGATTCAAGTGTTCGGAGATCCCAGTGAGCACAGTTGGATCAATAATCGGGAAATGGAAGCTGCATCACACCACTGTCAAGAAAGGGACGGTCCCTCAAAACTCAGCACTCATACAAGAAGGAGCCACAGAATGGCCTAAAATCACTTTAAAGGATTTACAAAGTTCAATGGCTGAGAGTAAAGCAATGGTTCACCAGTCAACCATATAAAAAAGCTCTGCATAACACTAGCCTTTATTGGAGGTCGGAAAGAAAGAAGCCTTTACTCAAAAAGTATCATCTGGAGTTTGCCAGAAAGCATGAGAGTGACCCAGCTGCGATGTGGGAAAGGGTTTTCAGGTGTATTCAGATAGAATGTATAGGCCAAAATAAATGCTTTTTGTGGCAAAATCCTGACACTGACAATATCTTAAGACACACTATCCCTACAATGAAGTATGGTAGTGCCAGCATTATGCTGTGGGGACGATTCCTGTGGGGAAGAATGGATAGGGGAAACTACAAGGAAATACTACAAGAGAACCCGCTTCAGTCCACTGAAAAAAAATAGCTTGGAAGGAAATTCACCTTTCAGCAGGACAATGATACCACACACAAGGGCAAACCAACATGTGGCTCCAGAACAAAAAAGCGAATGTCCTACATTGGCACAGTGAAAGTCTTGATCTCAATAACATGAAAATGTGTGGTACTATTTAAAAATTGCAGTCCATAAGCATTGTCCAATCAAACTTAACAACCTGCAGCAAATCTGCCAAGAAGAAAGTGACACATATTTTCAGAAACTGTGCAAAGCTGATTCCTATGGTGCTGTTATTGCAGCGAAGGGTGACTCTACCTACTATTAATTGGTCAGGTTTGAATACTTATGCGAGCAACATATTTAAGTTATTCTGTTTTTACAAATATTTCCCATACTGTGGCTATAAACAGTACATATTTACAGTACTGTGAAAAGTTTTAGAACAGCTGAGAACATGTTTAAGGCTATTCCTCTGTGCAGCATTTATTTCATTGTAGAAACACAAATTGATGCAAAGAAAAGTACAAAGAACTTATTGTCCAAAAGGTAATTGATACTGTAACTTGTGAGATCCAGAAGTTGTGTCTCTAATGGACAGCATTTGTCACATCCTTGAGGGACAGAAGGAAATCCAGTGAAGCGCTTGCTCAGCATCTGGCTCTAAATTACACAGTTTGACCGTGAAAAGTCTTACAAGAAATGGTCAACTTTGACTGATTGAAAATGTATCTATCCATTAGCCCAATAAATCTGATTCACAAAATTAAACAGCCACTCATGTTTCCCTTATACATTTCCACAACATTACTGGTTATCGGTCTTTCAGATATTGAATAGGTACAAGCATGTTAGTGGCGAGCCATTAATTCAAAATATTAGAAATAGCTTTTGTATCTACTGAACGTTTGGAAGCCCTGTAACCGGTAATGTTTTAGAAAATGTGTATGGGCAGAACAAAGGACTGTTTAACTTCCCACACCAGAATATCTGAAAAGGGGGACAGAGCATGTAAATCCTAATTGGATTAAGTTCCTTGCATCAACAGACTTCACCTTGTCATACTCAAACCATTGACCTTTCAGTTTACTAGCTCAGCACTGTAACCGCTAGGCTACCTGTCATCCTACAACTCTGATTAGAGGTTCCGGCTTTACCTGCTCTTGTGGTGTACAGTCACTTCCTGGACAAGTACACAGACCTTTAGTTTTAGCCCAGTACCATAGGTGGGGATTGGCTCTTACTCTGTACAATACATTTTTCAGGGGTTATTCCACACAAACATTTGCTGCCACAATGTTGAAAATTGTATGTGATCCTTTCCAGGTGTTCTTTGATGGGCTTTGACCTGAACCGTCACTGGCAGGAGCCGTCACTCTGGGCCCATCCCACGCTCTACGCTGTGAAACAGCTCATTGTCCAGCTCAGCCAAGACCCAGTGAGTCCCAGCCTCAAAGATTTTAAAACATTGAACTTTCCAGCCATTGGATAGCTAAGCAGCACAGTCAAGGCTCAGATCTGGACTGTGGTGGTCAGCTTGTAGCTGTGAATGAGTGCATTTGATTTCTCTGCCACCTGTGATGCTCCCAAAGTACTTTTAACACCTCCACTGTAGTGTATTCACTTGCTGGATTTCAGACATTGTAGTTTGTACAGTGTATGTTATTTAGCCTAAATCATACAATGTATAATCTAACACTGAAAAGCCTGAGTGGCTTTCCAACATGCAATTGTTAGGGGAGAAACAGAAGCTAGGAGTAGCAGAAAAATAATCCTGCAAAAATAGGAATTGTGAACTATAAAGATGATTATAATTCATGGAACAGTTTCATGGGGGTTGATACATGTTTAGTTAGGGCAAATCAAATCTGACATTTTAAAGTTGAAATGACAAACTTTAGAAGCCCCTATTAACCTTAAATACAATAGCCTACTAGTTGGCATTTCCTGCAGTTCAGGAAAATTCCTGCACCGACAGCAAGATCAAATTAAGATATACCCTCTGTATATAAAACACCTGAGTGGAAGATTGAACTCTGTTCTGAACTCTCCAGTTTACAGCTTAGTTCAGCATGTTGTACACTCCTGTGGTTGATAACTGTAAAGAGATGTGCTCTGGGATTGATACTCAGCAGCTTTCCATTAAATATATGTCTCTGGGAAATTAGATTGTACTGAGGGGCCTATGTCTGTAACTCTGCATACAGCTTGCACTTTCTTTGTTAGAGGACCATACCCTTGTGTTTTATTTTTCTGGCTTCATGTTAATTATAAGTGGAAACGCAGGTTGTTAGATTACTAAAGGTCAGAGACTGTCCTGGGAATCATCTGCCCTTTCCTACACATTCTAATCCTGATAAGACAAGGGGCCGTTCTGCTGAGCAAAGGGGCGCGGCTCTCAGCTTAACCTTTTCCCCCGGCACTGACATGCTGATCGATGGGCCTCCTTCAGGGCAGAGTGATCCACTCATGTCCCTCACACTTCCGCCCTCACACTGAAAACATCCAGACGCACACCCGGCCACACACACAGGTACACACTATCTTTTCTTCTCTCTTTCCTTCTTCTTTCTCTCTCTCTCTCTCTCTCTCACTGTCTGACTCTATCCTTCGCACGCACGCGCACACACACACACACACACACACACACACACACACACTGCCATTTGCATTCTCTTTCATACTTGCAGACATAGCCTACATTGTTTTCCTCCAGTCTCACTCCAATGCACTCCAGCTCCCATAGAGAACCTCCTGCACATGTACGGTAGCTCTGTGAGCCACAGGCTGACAGAGAGAGAGAGAGAGAGAGAGAGAGAGAGAGAGAGAGAGAGAGAGGGTCGGTGCCTGACTGCTGCCCACATGTGTAATTATGATTACACTGGCTGATCCAGTGGCTGGAAGGAGAACTCTCTTTAAGCTCCGTTCTGTGAACCCCCCAGCACCCCTCCAACCCCTCAGCATTACATCCATCCATACAGGACAATCCCGACCAGGGCCGTGTGCCCACATCAGTTCAGTCCCACTCCCTCCCCTCAGTCCCCTGGCCTGACTATGGCTGACTGGTCCTGTCACACTGTGGATGAAGCCTGGGCTGCCTCTCCTCCAACTAATCACATCAGACACAGCACTCAGATTTGGGGCTCCCAGATGCCAGTCCCAGTGCCAGCCCTGTGGCCGAGGGCCTGGCCCTCCACGCACTGCTGTCTCACGCTGTGCACCATCCACTAATGAGGCTACAGGGCCGTGGTCTGAGGACAACAGCAGGAGATCAGTGCCAGGGCTAACATGTTACTCTTTATTTGTCCACTCCTCTCCAGCTGGCAAAGGCAAAGGATTCCAAGCTGTCACCGGCCGTTTGACTCCTGAAGAATGTCAGAGCAAAGCCATTTCTCCAGCTTTAGGAAAGGGCTCTGTGACAGCCAGACTGCAACATTTATTTAATACTTTTTAGTAATACAGTAAATCCAGTAGTTTTCTTTGTTGGAAAAGTCAAATGTTTAATATTTCTTTCATTAGAAACAGATCCTTCTTTCTGTATCTAATAGTTGTATCTATCTTTCTTCTTTCTGTATCTGATAGTTGAAAGTAAGCATTATTGACAGCTTATTTTTTAATATTTACAGATTTTAGTTGAATCTTAGAAAACCCTAAAGTAATGTTACACCTTACATTTTATACCACATAAATGTTCTTCTGATGTCCCTATAGGTGAACCCTTTTTTGGTTCTTGGGAGAACCCTTTTTGGTTACAGGGAGGTGTTTGGGTTCCAAATAGTACCCAGGTGTTACCTGGAACGATTCATTTGTTTGTGTAAGTATATACAATGTTATGTTGCTTCAAGGTTTTCTAAGACTCAATTCAAATTTATGAACAATAACTATAAATATTTGACAATCACACTGAGATTGTAAATTAACTCTGAATTCATATGAATGCAAGAACATCCAAACCCATTTTATCATGTCCTGTCATTTCACATTTACATCTGAAAAAGAAAATGGCAGTGTCACAGGTGCGAGAAAATACAATCTGTTTCCTTAAGCTCCTCTGTGTTTGTTTAAAAAAAGGAAAAGAGTAAAGAAACAAATGGGCCGATCTCCTACATAAAGTGATGATTTTCCAGGCCATTTATCAAAAGAAAATAATTATTTTTGATTGGCATTTCTGACCTTTAATATTAGGAAATTAATTTTCTATCTGAAACAAACGCATTAAGTCCTGTCATACCGTTAGATGAATATTGCACCTTGAACGTCCCTCTTCCTTCTGGCAGTTTTTTTTTTCCTGTGGGGAGTCTTTGTGTGGGGTATTCAGCGCGCTTGGGGGAGATGCTCTTTCCGTCTGTCTGTTCAGATGTCCTCTGGTGTCATCGGCCCATTTCTTATCAATTTCTGAGATTTACGGCCAATTTGTCCACATCATTACTCCTCCTTTCCAATTCTTCAACCGCCTCTCCGGTTTGACTGTCTGGCTCTGACAGGCAAAGAACAAGGAAATGGCACCTCAGAGGTACCCATTTGGAGGTACTCTGGATTTTATGCTCTTTGTCCTGAAGATGCTTTTTTTTCAGGTGACACAGTGCGTGACTAAGCGGGAGCAAAGATACACCTAACAGACCCAGGGTGTGTGAAAAAGATTGAGAGGTGAGGTTGACTGAGGTTGAGCTGGTGCCTGTGGCCAGTTGAAAAGGCTGTTGTTTTTCCTGGCACACAAAGTTTCCAGACAGATGCAGCTGCTTCTGAAGCACTAACAGCTCTGTTGCAAAGAGCTGTCTGAGTGGCCGTTCAGCTTGATTACAAGTCATCTCTGTGTTAAAAAGGTCCAAATATGTCCATCAATTAGTCTGTGGCAGAAAGACAATGAGGGGCTTGCAGGATTCAGAACTGCCACGTGTGTTCTCCCGGCAGCACACCTGGACTCGCCCACCACACTGACCGCACTGACTGTTTCTGTTCTCCAGCGTTGCACATATTCTTATACCATAGGTTTTATTTGACATTAAAAAACCCACACGCCCTGGGTGTTGGAGTACTAATTCAGCGTGTTCAGCTGTATGGAAATAGTGTTAGCAAAGAGCAAATGTTACATTAACTTACACTAAATGTGGCTTGAGTTTGGCTAAGTGCTTGGTGAGAGAATCAACTACTAGTCTGTAATCCTGCTTAAATCAGCACAATATTTTCTGTATGAAGATAAGCAAACCGTTTACGGCCCTTAATGGCCCAGACTAATTAAAATGCAGCAGATAAGTAGTTGTCTGACAAAATTCTTTTGACCTTCTAAAGCAACACCAGTTCACTTGAAGTTGAGCCTAAGTCCTTCGATTGAAATCTAAGGAGCTTTGGCTCTAACACGTCTTCCTGTTTATTAATTTGCTTCGCGTCTATACTCAGGTTGTCTTTTGACTTTCATTCTATAGATTTCTTAATTGTCTCTAATTGCTTGATCAGATTTTTAAATTAACAATTCTCTTGGTCAAAGTGGGTTGTTAATGAAACAATCAATCACTACTCCAGCAACGCAGACTTGTCTGGCTGTGATTGACAGGGCATTAGGAGACCGTTATTTTGGTCCTCAATTGACAATGCAGGCTAGATTAGGCGTCACTGTATTTTTGTAATTCCATTGTCCTTGATATGGACAAGGGTCCCAAGTAATGCCTTGTTTAGAGACCGGGAGATGCGGTTGGAAATTCACTTTGGCTTCTCGTATTTGAATCTTTCCTGTAATTTCGTAGCGAACCACTGGAGCGCGGCCATTCAAGTGACCTAGCACTGTGCAAAGATTTCATTTCGATTCTTAATCACGTTGTTAACAGAGGTGAGCCAACCCTGTCATTGAAGCTCTGTGCCAGAGCATCCTGCACAATTACATACAGTAACCTATCATTTGAGCTGTGCTTTAACAAGGGTCTGTAAAAAAAAAAGGAAAGGTAAAAAAAGAGGAAGGGTCTGTAAAATAAAAAAATCCACTGGGTTGTTCAAAAGTCCCAACATCCTCCACCCTCCTCCCTTTAGCTGGGTGAGTGCTGCCGATTAGAGGGCTTTCTGCCTCTATTAGACCCTGGGAACTCCTTCAACAGCCTGATGGAGCTGCCTTAATGGCGACTACGTTTTGCTTTCTTTTTATATTTATTTTTATTTTTTTGTTTCCCCCTCTTCCTCTTGGGCTCCATCCATCAGGCTGCCAGAGCCTGCTGCCGGCCCACTCCCAGCCACAATATTTCACAGCCAGCCATCAGAGCAGCTGACAGCACCGCACTCGCCAGGAAATTGCTTTGGCTGTGAGCAGAATTTCAAGCATTGCACCCCCCCTTTTCCCTCTTCGTCTCCATCCCTCCCCACCGCCTGACGACCCCCAGGAAACGAGGTGCGCTTTGGAATGTGTAATGAGAGGAGAAAGGGAGAGAGGAAAGAGAGAGAGAAAGTGGGAAATAGAGAAGAAGGGGAAGGAGAGAGGAAACAGGCAGTGCTGGGCAGGGCTGAAGAGTAAGGGGTCAAGGCTAGTAAGAGTGAGAGAGGAACCATTACGCCTGCTTCACTATGTACACGGCTAGAGAGAGTTTGAGAAATACAGAGCTTTATAGACTGGCTACAGTAGTATGGGATTGGCATTGAATTGTATTTTACAATTCTCAAATTGATAACATGACTGAACTGTTTTCCCCACTGTCTATCATTGGTAATTTTCAGAAAACATATAATTTTGACAACCAAACAACCTATAATAGTTGGTAAATTTTACTCAAAGTTGTCAGTTCATTCAGTGCTAGATAGAAAATAACAAATAAATAACATGCAAAAATCTGTTTTATTCACTAAAACGCAATGGTGGGTAGTCTTAAAAAAGGGTGTGTTTCAGATGTTTTAAGGAAGGGATCCCCTAGATGTAAATGATTCTATCATTTGGGTACCAGGACAGATAAGAGGTGGCACAGTGAATAGGGAGTTAGGATTTGAGCGTAGCCTAAATTAAGGTAGGGGCAGTTGAGCGTGTGGAGGAGTTGGCAAAGTTGAACTTGGGTTTGCTAGCACAAGAAGGGAGACCAGCCAACCGTAGTCCATCGTTGAGATGGGAGTGAGACACTATGGAATTGTCAACCAAGAAGCAGAGGTTTTGGAGTAGACAAATCTTCCCCCAGAGGAAGAGCAGCTCCATCTTGTTGAGGATTAGCTTGAGGTACTGGGTCAACATCATGCAGAAATGTGTGCCAGTCATTCAACAATGCATGTTGCCACATGAGTGTTGGAAGGGGGTAAGGAGAAATTAGTTGAATGTCATCCTCATAGAAATGTTAGGAGAGGATATGAACAAGTGACTTGGTGCAAAGAGAGGAGTGGAGATGCCTGGGGGCTTCCCCTGCTAGGAGCGTCCTGCCAGATAGGATGCAAGCCAAGTGTGTGCCAAGCCTGAGACACCCAGTCCTGAGAGGCTGGAAAGGATGATCTGATGGGGGCAGGTTGTTAGCAACAGGACATCTAGTTGGAGTGTAGTTTTCTGGGGAGTGGGGAAAACAAGTTCTGTGTGTGAGGGAGCAGTGGACTGAAAAAGCTGAGTGAAGGAGGTGCTGATGTCATTGCTTTTCAAACTGGTTGATAAAGTTATTCCTAGGGAAGATGTGTGGGAGGAGTTTGCACACAAGGAATTTAGCTTATTAAGGTGTCAAAGACATTACAAAAGTCAACAGACAACAGACGACAACTATGTTAAGCTTGAATGAACAAGTGATATTGACCATTTTGGAGAATTGAGTAGCCCTGTGCCACCACCACCAAAACCAAATACTATCTGTCTGTCAATAGCATAACATACATCAGGAATTCATATCTGGACATCGACAGCAGTTCCACTCCATTTTTTCATTGCAACCCACAAATCAGGGACGTATTTAGACCTGAGACCCAGGTGGGTCCAATTAATGATGAGGTAGAACAGAACACCTGCAGGCTCCAGACCTCTTAGGGTAAGATTTGAATACCTCTGACATATATTTTTATAGTCAAATGAAGGGAGAGAGCAGATGGAGTAGCGTTTATTTTTGGGGCAGTCCATGTCTCGCTCATGCCCAAAAGTCAAGGGACTGAAGGGCAGCATAGACAGATGAAACTCGGCCTTACAGCAGATTGACAATTCCAAACAGACACCAGGAGCTCCACGTGGGTTGTGCTGTGAGGGACTACAAGATTAGAAATGTTTCAGCCGCCGGAAGAGTTGACATCTGGCTAGAAAGTTCCAAATTAGATTAAAAATTGTGTAGAAAAGCTCACGAAGACCTGTCATTGTGTCATTTGGGCACGATACTGCCCCTTGACAATAATGTTGATCAAGCTGAAAAAACAGGGAAAGCTTTAGTACCAACACTAATTGCTGATTCCATTGCAGAGAAGAAACTACTCAAAATAGGCACTAAAATAATTACAAATTACCCTGCCCCTTGATCCTAGTTGATCTTTCAGCAATTAGCTAGCCGCAATTTATGAGCAGTCAGCAGTTCACACATCAGGCAGTCTACTGAAAGATGAACAACTTAAAGTAGAATGCCCTAGTTAGTAAAAGACAAGTCCCAAAATTATAGATTGAAGCATTTAAATGTATAAAATATTCAGATGTTTAGCATTTGGTGCCATGTTCCTAGAGGATTTGATAGGAACCCATCTACAATGACTACATCAAGCTTGTGACTTTACGGACGTTTTTTATTTTTTATTTTGTTTGTTCATTATAGACGTTTGTGCCCAATTTTAATTAATGCAAAATCATTTCAAGAAGTTTATTTTACTTAGGAAATTTTTAAATACACGTCTACATTCATCTGGATACGACCATGACATAAGTGACAATAATAAATAATGATGAGTGACAGCGTTTTTGAGGTTTAACATGAGCAAAGGGTTAAACGTCATGCTCAAGGACATGCTACCATAATAAATAAATAGAAATATACAGTTACTGTTAATATTAAAAGGTTAGCATGTCCTCACTGGATGTTTGCATGTCCTTCGTGTGGCGGCTGTTTCTTATAGTGCTTTATTCTGAGCTCCTCAGTTGTGTGGGAAGGAGTGTAGCTACAAGACCTGATTGTTTGAGTAAAGCATGATTGTGTGTGGGCTGGCCTAGTGGGCTCTCCCCAGCCAGTCTCCTCAGTGTGGGGGACCGTCTCCTGGTCTCTCCTCGCGTATCTCTCTTCAGCTCTGTCCCAGGGCTCCACATGGGATCAAAATTGTGCTAGTGCTTTCTCCCACTATCTTTTTCCAGCTATCTCTGTCCCTGTGGGAGGTGTGCCATCCCCTCTGTGGATTTCTGACACCTCTGAAAGTAGATTTTTTTTTTTTTTGCTTTTCTTCAGATGGCACCCCCGACGATGCCGTTGCCCTCCCCAGGAAGCTGCCCTCCACAGGCAGACAAAGCATTTGTTACACAGCTTGGTCGTTTCTGTTGTACCGCTTGTTTTGTTGCTAAGTAGATTATATTGCTTTTGTGAAAGATGTTGTCAAGGAGTCTCAGTCAAATCGAGAACTTTACATACAGATGGAGAATGGCACAGACTTAGGGATTGTTAAACGCTGTGTATTCGTCGGGTGTGCTCACTATTCTTGACACCTCTGCACTGTGCCTCTTTTGTCTCCCTCGTCTGTTTTTGCGTGTTTGTTTTTGTCTGTCTGTGGCGTATGCAGAAGGTGGGTCTGGAATTCTACATTGACGTGCACGCCCACTCCACCATGATGAATGGCTTCATGTACGGGAACGTGTTTGAGGAGGAGGAGAGAGTGCAGAGACAGGCCGTGTTCCCTCGCCTGCTATGCAACAACGCTGCTGACTTCTCCTTTGTGAGTTCTGCACACCAGATTTCACTGAGAAAACATCTGCATTATCTCAGTTCTCCCCGGTCAGAACATATCAAACCCAGACCAACAATAGAACTGGTGCAGAAAGCAGACATAAGCAGCTAGCTAGTTGGCTATGCTATCCTATATACTGTGTGACCCTCACAGTGTTGACTGAGATCCGTCTTACAGCTGGGTTTTCTGTTTTCCTCTCAACCATCCAGCCGTACTGACCTTCTGCCCTCAGCCAATGTGACATTTTACAGGGGTGCCAGTTACATATAGCTAGAAGAATAACCTTTTCTGTGCAGTGACACATTCACCGCTCTCACAGCCTTTCTTCACCTGGAAGGTCTTTCAACACCAAAACTTATTTTAGCCATGCAACATATAAACAGTGGCACAGATGGTTATTTATTATGC
>JACXGI010005056.1:0-49478 GCA_016801175.1 Esox masquinongy | reverse complement strand
AATCTTCTTATAGCCTAGGCCATCTTTATGTAGAGCAACAATTATTTTTTTCAGATCCTCAGAGAGTTCTTTGCCATGAGGTGCCATGTTGAACTTCCAGTGACCAGTATGAGGGAGTGTGAGAGCGATAACTCCAAATATAACACACCTGCTCCCCATTCACACCTGAGACCTTGTAACACTAACGAGTCACATGACACCGGGGAGGGAAAATGGCTAATTGGGCCCAATTTGGACATTTTCAGTTAGGGGTGTACTCACTTTTGTTGCCAGCGGTTTAGACATTAATGGCTGTGTGTTGTGTTATTTTGAGGGGACAGCAAATGTACACTGTTATACAAGCTGTACACTCACTACTTTACATTGTAGCAAAGTGTCATTTCTTCAGTGTTGTCACATGAATAGATATAATCAAATATTTGCAAAAATGTGAGGGGTGTACTCACTTTTGTGAGATACTGTATATATATATATACACTATATAAGAAGTTGAACCTAATATTTTACTAGGTATTGTAAACAAATAAAATTGATGTTCAAACAATTAATCTTCCTTTTTATTGAAAAAAACACATTAAGTACATTATGAAATAATGAAAGAAAATGTTTTGTTGGCCAGTAACCATTACTGTTCTGTTTTTGAATTTACCATATTATATTGATATTTCTGTTAGATACTACTTTGTTTTTAATTCAGAATTAAAAATGGCCTAATAAAATGAGAAAATAAACAGATATAGCATCGACAAAATCCAAACCAGAGACTGAAAATTTGGTAGTACAGACTTTTGCCACAATAAACCTGCTAATAACCACCTCCTCCACCATTTAACCAACATTCACTGCCAATACTAGTGACTTTGATAGGAAAATTGACAAAGTATTTAAGATACTGAAGCATTTGAAAGTACTGCATCTAACTATTTTTGGTTAAGTTCCCTTGGTCAACTCCCTGGTGATCTCACAATTCACTTATTCATAGCACTACCAGCACCAAGATGATCTTTTTTAAAGAATCTTGTGAAAACGAAGTATTTCATTTATAATGGTAAAACAGACAAGGTAAAATGGGCATATTTATAATAATATAATATTACATTTTAATCAATCTCTGAAAGCCTTTATCATACTGAAACTACACTGCTCAGAAAAATTAAAGGAACACCTAAATCACGCATCGGGTCTCAATGAACAAAATATATTAAAGATCAAAATCTTTACTGTACATTGTGTAATTTGTTGAGAACAAAATTATGTAAAATGGTCAATGGAAACCAGAATCACCAACCGATTGAGGATTAGATTCAAACTCACACTGAAAATCAAAATAAACAATTGAAATCACAGGCTGTTCCAACTTGCGTGAATTTCATCACGGCAACTCATAATGTGACTAGGTAGTGTGTACGACCCCCACGTGCCTGTATGCCCTCCTGACAACGTCTGGGCATGCTCCTGATGAGACGCTGGATGTTGTCCTGGGGGATCTCCTCCCAGACCTGGATCAGGGAATTAGTGAGCTCCTGGACAGTCTATGGCACTACTTGGCAGCATCAGATGCACCAATACATAACGTCCCAGAGGTTCTCAGTTGGGATTCATGTCTGGAGAACATGAGGGCCAGTCAATAGCTGAATGGGCTGCAGGTACTGCCTCATGCTACCAGTAGTGACAAGGATACTAGCAAAACACAAAACTAGAGTAGAATCAGCGAGGAAGTATAAGGAGAGAGCAATAGTCAGTGGCAACCCCCTGCAAAAAAACACTCCCTTTTGGGGGGTTGTCTGGCTGTTGCCTCTCCAGTGCACCTGTTTTCACTTTTATTTGCACCAAAACAGGAGACATTGTTTCACAATCGCTCATGATTCCTAACTGGACAGATTGATATCCCTGAAGTTTAATTGACTTGGTGTTATACTGTGATGATTACGTGTTCCCTTGTTTGTTTTTTTTAGCAGCCACTCCCACTAAGAAGCAAGCAGGGATTTTAGAGAGACACGAATCATGGGAGACCTACACGAGTCACGGTGCTGCTACTGGTGATGTTAAGAAATTATGTCAACACCCAAAACATGGATAAAAAGAAAAACAATTGCATTTTCACTTAAACTGAAATTGTTTTTGTTTCTAAAGGTTTCTAAAGTTTGAATTTAGAAACTTCTACACTTAACAAACAATGTCCATTAAATACAATCTACATAATAATAAACATTTCCAGTTCCTGCAGGACATGTTTCTGCAGTGTGAAACTGGAAAAAAAATATCAAATTATAATGTAGATATTATAATGTAGGTCAAATTAAAGTGGCATTTCACCTTGGGGGACACTTTATTGGTTTGTATCATGATTGAGAGATGTCTAGGTCAGTAAGACTTGTTTCACATTTCACTGGCCAGAAGGAGCACACTCAAGTATCTCAAAATTGTATTGAAGGGCAAGCAAGATGTGAAAAAGCCATACAGACATGTTTTGTTTCATTTCTCAAAGCCTCCATGCTATAGCAATCATGCTACAAGTCGTTCTGTGTATAGTTGAGGTGGTCCTTGTTTTACAGAGCCATTGTATGTCTCTCATTGAGGTTCCTATCAGCAAATATAGTGAGAAAAGTACAAGATGTCAAAGATTAAAAGACTACTCTGGAGGGGCAGTGTTTCCTGCCCAGCTAGCTAGCAAAATGACTTTATGTAACATAATGGCTTCTCATCAAAACAGTGGACATATTAATGCTTTTTTGGAAGTGATCTTACATGGTGATATTGCACCATACATGTTTTAACCGGAGTAGGCTAACAGAGAGTATTTTAGAGACAATGGGAGCTGAATATTTTATCTAGATCAGCAAGCCTATTTTCTCCTGCTGACATCCTGATGAAACATGTTAAATACAAATGGAAGATTGTATTTACCAATTGCATTTTGGACCACATCAGTTTTAACAGGGCAAATCTGACAAATGATTAAGTTTATTCTATTGGTGTATGGCTTGTTTATTGCTAAGCAGTGGCAGTGAGAATTGACTGAATACTTCTATTGGCAATGTTTAGAAACTACAATAACTATTGTGACCTGTGGCTGGCAATCCTTTACAGTAAAATGCATACTCTTTATAGATATGGCTACTGTCATTAAAACATCAAGTTGACAACAAATATTGCAGGAAACAATTTGCCTGTTTAACCATGCTTGATAGATAGGAATCTGCCTGTCTTTATACTGTACATGAGCAGAAATGTTTTTATTGGTCTTCAAGCATCTTAGACAAATGTTAATTCAGTTACTTTGGTGTTATTCTTGCTATGGAACATTTAGTGGGACAAAGAACTGCATCCTACATAGAACTTTGGACCAGATTTCATAGAGCGATTAACCAGCAGGAGTTTGCTTGTCAAAATTAAATAATCATTGGAAAAAGTTTTTTCTGCTGGTCAACGTGTGTTAACGTTGGTGTTTGGGCCAACTATAGTGGGATACAAGCATGAGGCTTGCCTTTTTTATGCACAGTGAAATTACATTTCTTGAACAATGCCTTTGATTTCATTTTTATAATATGCTCCCCTCACTGGTAGAAAACAGAACATTAAAAATAGCAAACTAGATAAGCATTCTAACATGATGTTCATATGGCTATTTCAGGACTGGGTATATTTGCAGTTCTGTGCCTTTAGGAATATAGCAAAACACAAATGGCTACAATTAATTTTGAAAAGAAAGCGCAGCATGGGATTGTTGACAATGGGAATGAAAGGGCTGAATTATGCTGGGAGAGATGTTCTGCGCTAAGAAATCTCACTAAGATAAGCCCAAAAACATCCAACACAAAGGGAGTTGCACACGAGAGTTGCCTTCTAGGCGCAAAAGCCCCTTCCGTTCTGTCATGACAACTCTGGAACATGTCATTACCACAAATAGTCCTGTGGGCTGTCGGTGGTGGAGTTCCAGTCAAACGCTTTACCAACTTTTCTCGTTCCCTTCCTCCTTTCCACGTACTGTAACCACCAAAGTGCCATTTAATATTCACAGGGCTGGCTTGCACTTGAAGTGGATCCATTTAAAGGCACACAAACACGCTACATCGCAGCCGGCATGAAAAACACCTGATAATGTCCTCTGATCCACTGAGGAGCATATGCTTGAATTTGAAAAGCATATTAGTTACAGCTTGTGTGAAACAGCTAAAGAGAAAGGACTATGTGACGTGATGTGAAGAGGTGCTTTAAAAAAAATCCATAATTTATTTCACTCTGCATGCCAGCCTATTCTTACTAATTGTGGCCAATTAACTCAATTCATTAAACGTGATTAGCCAAAGAAGCAATTCAAAAGTTATTTACTCGTGCAACTACAGGGAAAGAGAGCTTTCCATCTTTTTTCCTTTCCCCTCATTTTTATATAAACGTCAGAATCAAGTGAATTTGCCACTTTAACTGGAAAACCTCTCCTACAAGCTCAAACTCGGGCTAATATTCAATTAAAGTGGATTAGTCCTATAAATCCTATCTTTACAGGCTAGAACAGTTCATTGTAGACAATTCCATGGATATAAAGACTATGAGCAAAGAGAGCAGAGATTTAGGAAATACAAAGTTAAAGCACTCGGATGTGTTCACCAGTTTAGGGAAGTTCCTAATTAAGGACCTAAATGACTAGGTAAAGGGAATTCATAACAAACTGGTTGCCCATAACTAACCAGTGACCTGGTTTACAGAGCCAAACATAGCAGAGTACTTCTAATTCGTACCGCTCTGACTGTGGGATATGAAACATGCTTGAGAACAGAGCTGCAAAAGTCACCCAGTGGACATTATTTTCTTAGAGGACAACAATGTCACGTAGGTTTTTTATATTTTTTTGTTAAGTCATCCTTCAATAAGACCATGTACTCGGAGCCATTCAATTTGTTACAAAGATGAACTCCAAGATTGCTTATTTAACAGCACCACTGAAAAACCAAGAAGACTTGAGAACATAGAAATACTTTGATTGTGAACCATCTCTAGATAGGAGTTAGCTTGTCACTCAACCAAAATATGCAAAACATCGCGACCCCTATACCAGAGATTTATCTTGCTAGCTAGCCAATGACGTTACATACATAACCACATTTGTTTACTTCTTCAGAGAAATCACTGAATGATGTTAAGGGATCGACTTTTGATCAGCTGGGGATCAGCTGTGCAACAGCATCTGATGAGAGGCTATTGCACTGACTTTGTGACAACATGTAATAATGTCAGCTAACTACTAACTTAGTAACAGTAGCTAGTTAGCTTTTGATGGAAGAATACAAGATTGTGTGTGATGGGCTGGTTAGCAGAATCCCTTTCATTACAAATATGGGGGTATCCCAGACACAGATTTGGAATCCAGGATTTGGAATCCAGGATTTGGTGTAATGAGTGAACTGACTAAAACAGATCAAATGATGTGCCTGTTATAACGCAATCATATGGCTGGTATGGTACAATCATCATTGAGAGATTTACAATCTATTATTTAAGGATAGTGATCATATGAAGCCATTTATTATCACACAGTTGTTTGGCTCCTTTTTAAATCATAATGATAACAGAAATCACCCAAATGGCCCTGATCAAAAGTTTACATAGCCTTGAATGTTTGGCCTTGTTACAGACACACAAGGTGACACACACACAGGTGAAAATGGCAATTAAAAGTGAATTTCCCACAACTGTGGCTTTTTAAATTGCAATTAGTGTCTGTGTATAATTAGTCAGTGAGTTTGTTAGCTCTCACGTGGAGCAGGCTAGATACTGAGCCCTGGGGAGCAGAAAAGAACTGTCAAAAGACCTGCGTAACAAGGTAATAGAACTTTATAAATATGGAAAAGAATATAAAAAGATATCCAAAGCCTTGCAAATGCCAGACAATGACTCTAAGCACAAGGCCAAGTTGACCCTCCACTGGTTACAGCAGAAAAAGATGGAGTGGCCATCACAGTCTCCTGACCTTAATATCATAGAGACACTCTGTGGAGATCTCAAACGTGCGGTTCATGCAAGACGACCAAAGACTTTGCATGACCTGGAGGCATTTTGCCAAAATGAATGGGCAGCTATACCACCTGCCAGAATTTGGGGCCTCACAGACAACTATTACAAAAGACTGCATGCTGTCATTGACGCTAAAGGGGGCAATACACAGTCTTAAGTACTAAGGGTATGCAGACTTTTGAACAGGGGTCAGTTCAATTTTTTCTTCGTTGCCATGTTTTGTTTTGTGATTGTGCAATTCTGTTATGACCTAAAGTTGAAAGTGAATCCCATGTGAATCCCATTGTTTTCTTTACAAATGGTACATATATTACCAATTCTCCTAGGGTATGCAAACTTTTGAGCACAACTATATAAGCATTTGGCCCGATCAACCCATGTACATCATAACAGACACTTTTATCTGGAATAAATTCTGCATTCAGCTTTTTTTAGAGGTCATACGAGGTGAGGGGCAAGATCTAGCAAAGACTGCTTTTTCCGTTGCTTGGTAAAACATTACAGTCTGGCCAACCAGTTTAATGTTGTAAATGTCAAACCTCTATGACTAGTCAAAATCATCCCATTTGTGTCTGAGATATCACATATCACGCACATAGGCGTTGAACTGAGACATTTCCATAGTCCCCTTCCCAATTTCATCATGAAGGGACAACAATTAGGGTTATACACTTCATTAGTACCAAAACAGCATTTTGGGCATTACCTCAAATTACCATTAGGAGAGACTTGCAGTTAACACTTTAATGTCTGCCCTCCAATTTGCTTTATGACCCATTAACGGATGCTTATATTTAATCAGCCCATTGGCTTCCTTGTTAGGGGGTAAATTAAAACTGTTAAATGGAAATCATGGTGCATTATTTGTTCCACTCTAAAGACAATATATAGATGCCCAATGTCCTCAAACATAGCTGATATCAAAAACTATTATGTTACAATTATTTCAGGTGGGCTTGGTTTGATAGCCAAAAACATTGGTCAGAATGGGATGTTACCTTTTCCAGGCCGTCTTCTTTTAGGTTGATGATGTCCAAGTCAAAATCTGTGCGGAGGCCACTGGTCCTGTTGAAAGACAGCCTGCCTGTCAGACCTTCCCAATGGGACTGCAAAGAGACAAACACACAACCACATTTAACATTAGTTCTAAAAAATAAGCACGTGAATACACACACAAACAAGCACTTACCAAACACACACATTCATACGCAAAACAGGACCGAAAGGAAGGCACGCACGCACGCACGCACGCACACACACACACACGGCTGCATTTCCTTTTTAATTACATTTTACATCCCAACGCTTCAGACACTTTTTCCCTGCAGACCATAGTGTTAATTAAGGACCATCTCCTTCGCTTGATTCCCCAGGAGGAAGGGGGAAAAAACACATTACGGCCCCCCACACCCAACCCACTGCCCCTCTCCTCTCTCTCCCTCCCACCAGAGCCCTCCTCCTGTTTCTCCCAGCACAGAGAGGTTCCTGTTACCCCTGGCACTGATGGAGCTACTTATGGAGCTACTGAGATAACACAGTGCCCTAACTTATACTCCGGGCCAGGCTAGTGATGTACACTGGGTTCTGTGGCACCATGACATCATGTTCTACAAACCTAATCGGACAATTCTGAGTCTCAGTCATCAGACTCTCTCTTGTTAGATGAAATAAGAGCTGTTTATATGTTTCAGTCTCATTATACACACACTGAACAGAAGAGAGCACTATTTTCCCTTTGCTTAAAAAACAATTTGCAGATTTTTTGCCATCTACATTATGAATACAGGAATTTAGTTAAATATTACAATTAAACTGTTGTGAGTAGTTGATTACTGTAAGACACTGTTCATGAAGAAGATTTTTAACCAGATAACACTGCTTTTGTGTATAGAAATGTGTCTTGACCCTCACAATGTTTCCTTATTTATTCGTCACCTTATCCAATAAACTGCCTTGCTTTTCCAGATTCCTCAAAAAATATTACACAGATACTTATTTGTGGTGAAGAGTTTACTGAAAATTTGGTTGTTTTCCGATTATTAAGTACTTACATCAGTTACTTAAATCAGTTCAATTAGTTGGATTCCATTTCAGTCTGTTTTTTTGTGAGCTCACCATGCCATTTCTCTAGAGAGAGATCTAACGGCTCACAAGAGAAACTGGAACAAACTTACTGGGACAAGAATGACCTAAAAAAAACAGTAAGCACTCGGTGCTATTTACAATTCAAATGACATAGTTTTAGTCACATAATGTTTTCTTAAATTTGTCCGAAGGCTGACATCGTGTGGATGTACCAGAACAACAGAATGGTGTTGGCATTAACCAGTCATTAAACTGTTGAATACGAGTAGAATTCTCAGGACAATTCTTTTCTCCAATTTATGCTCTGGTCACAAATACAAACAGGAAACTCAGTCCCGTATTAGGAATTCATCAGTTGTCAGAATTTTGCCTGACAACAAATTCTTATTATGTATGATGTGATGTAAAACATACATAGAAATCAGACAAAAACAAGACACTCAGCATCACCTCTTTTATGAAACTCATAAAGCGGCCTCCGAACCTCCAGGGTTTGTGGCGGTGGCATTGCAGCGAGTTGACAGTCATCTGTGGAGCATGCTGGTAAGACACGGACACGATGTGGACCGCGTCGTACGTCAGAGCAGCGTCTGTCTGGAATAAAGGGGGACATTATTTCAGCTGATGGCTGTAAACTAGGAGTGTCATCCTCACCGCGCTCCAGTCGCAGCAAAAGCTATGCAAACAAGGAGAAATCACAGCGCTCTGATTTTTCCTTATGATTTCTCTTCCAGATAGCAAGCATTAAGAAGTGAACTCCATAATTTATGTTGGTACCTCTTGCGCTCAGTGGCTTTTGTAAATATGGATATGAGGCTTTCCAGGCGAGTACTATTCAATTAAAGGATCCTGTGTTTGTATCACCTACATACTATGTCATAAGGTGTTCCAGGAGAATGTAGCAGTGTGTGCTACATGGAATGAGCCCACTCTCCATAAAACCTCCTTACATACTTAATGAGAGCTGCAAGAGTTCATGTGGGTGGATTTGAACCCTAGACAAATACACTAATACATATAAACAAACAAAGAGGGATTGCTACAATAAAATATTCATAATGAATATATAACTTGCGTGTAGAACTCTTTATCTTCTATGAGCTACACTTTCTTATTAACTTAGAGCGTAAAGGCTGGTTTTATTGGAGTATCAGGGATTGGATTTGTGTTCATTGGATTTAGACCATTGTGATGGGATTTGAGCATTACTATGAGCTCCCCTGAATACTTTGAGTTAGTTCAGAATTTAGTACACTGTGACCACCACGCATCTAAGTGGTTGTTAGCTAACATTATAATGCAAATAGGCTCCAAATGCACTATCATTATAATCAGTATGAGCATAATTAGTGGTACATAGTAGTAGTATGGGTACCATACATAATATATCAGCAGCAGCTGTAGTTAAAAAGAGCATATGTTTCTAAAAAGAAACACAAATATCATATACTCGAGACGTGCTAACCTCCCACTATTTCAATTACAGGAGAGGTTAGCAGCATTAGTTAGTCATGTATGATAATTCACAATAATGGTAGCATGTACTGTACATTAACAGAGAGGTGTTTTGGAACTATTATATTTTGATTTACAATAAACCTGTACAATTATGTTAAGGATTTTATTTTGATCTCCATTAGCTAGTACCAAAAGTAGCAGCTACTCCTGGGGTCGACACAAAAGATTCAAAATGAGGTAATATGGAACAGGAATGTACAGTCCACTAACAGAACTGCATACATTAAAAATAAAACATTGCAATTCATTGCTCAACTAAGACAAACATGTTGTAGTCCAGCATTAAATGCTTGACTTTTTTAACGTACATATTATTTATTTTGAAATGTCCAAATACATTTAGTCCCCTAAAAAACAGATCTACTTCTGCATTAAACTGTTCACCCAATACGGAAGTAAATTACAGCTGACCGTGTGCACAATAATCTCATTGTTATTTAAATTTGTCAAATTTAAAAAGAGCTGAAATTCAAAGCCCACACCACAAACATGTCACTTTTAGACCTCATTATTATAAGCCTTCATAGGTATAATCATGAATAAATTTTATTAATATAATTTACCAACTGGCAAAACAATCACCAGTAATCTCCATCAAACAATGCTACAAGTTCGAGACTGGTCTCAGCCTAAGATTGTTCTTTTTCATCCATTCCAGGATTCAGACTTTTCAGAATCCTGGAATAGAATAAGTAGCAAAAAAAAATAAAAATTGAAGCCGGAAATCTGGAGCACCTGTGAATTTTATTAAACAAACTGCAATTTTTCCAGTGGTATCTGGGCTGCACAATTTCCACCACAACAGCAGACCAAAAGCATACCGTCATAATCCCGTCCAGAAGGCCAGAATCTGGCTTGGGCGGTATCTGTCTCTCTTGGGACCACTTCTCCACGATGGATGCCACCTGAGGATTGTCCACGTTAAGGATGCGAAAGCCTGTCATGTTGACACCACAGAAACGATAGGGCTCCAGGTCAATGGCCATGAGGTCCTTCAGAAGAAAAGGACCAGAACAGAGAAAAGGGGGGGAGAAAAAGAGAAAGGGATCTTGGTTTGGGTTTAGACAGCTGGGATCGGGGTCTTATTGTTACTAGAGAAGCCACTTTGTTCTCACATAAAAGGAGAAGATAGAGATTGCGGTAAAAGGGAGATATATGAGGGCAAAATAAAGGATTGTGCTTTGAGCCATCTGGAGGATAAGGGTATGGAGTTTGTCAAGTGTGTACCTCTGGCACCAAAGCCTTGCTCTTGGTTTAATTGACAGTCTCTCTCTGTGTGGTTAAAACATCATCCGTTCTCTAAGCCTCATTCACAGATGGATTTTGGTATGGTAGCTAAGGTAGGTTTTCAGCTGAAATGACCAGCTGAAAACCATGTGTAATGGATGTCCCCAAAATGGAATTACAAATCGACGTTCTCCAATTTAACTCAACCTGCACCTTTGACTAGACACAACGGCAACTGGAAGTACAAACGGAACACTTTCAGACATGTTACCGTGATACAGAGGGACCAGGCAAGACTCCGTCATTAAAATACATTTGCTAAAGGTTTATATAAGCAGGTTGCTGTGCAGAAGTAAAACCTGAAACCTGAAGGCATGACATTTAACTTTGTGTTCTGCCGCTGCGGCTTTTCCTAAATGTGAGTAAATGAGGCAGACGACGTTCGCTGCCTAAAAGGGGAACCACTTAATCTGCTGGATCCAATTAATAATGTTGCCTCTACAGTCCCTCTGCAACCCATAAGCAAACATAGATTTCTCCAAGCAACTGTAATTTCTAGGGCAGCCATCCCGGCTCAAGTGTGAAGTCACATGTCGACACAAATCGTGTTGGAATGGGCCACAGGGCCTTGGAAATGACATTTGGAGGAACATAATAGATATTTCATTAGCACCCTGTGGGGTTAGTGCTGGGGGAATGGGAGCGTGTAAGACACACACTGACGACTGCTTGCCTCCAGATACACAACATTTTACTTGTTTTTTTTCTCTCCACACTGAGTAAGGTTCAAACGCCACTCAGACTGTTACCATGGAGGATCAAAGAAAGTCTCTGTCGTATTGAATGCCATTTCTGGGAACACCACGTAGCATAACTACAGGTTATGGGCAACATGTTTATTGTGAAGCAAAACCAAATGCTATGTATAATCCAGTAATTTCATTTGAAATTGTGTTTGCGGTTTTAGAACAAAGTTAGATTGATCTAAAATGTGTAGTTTTAAAACATCAAACGTGCATCAAGGCAGATATGTCTTCAGAGAGCAACGTCAGAATGATCTGTACTTAGCAAAGCAGCTAGGCCCGCTTGAAATGCTGCAGCAGTTAGCTGGGATGGCATGCTGGTTTTCACAAAGTCTCAACGTGCGCCCTGTTTCTAGTGCACATTTTTGCTACAGAAAGTCAAACAAAACAAGCAAAATTTATAGAGGAAGAATTATTGTTAAGAGGTACTGTTACCGTGAAAACACATCTCATCTCCTCGTATTATCTTCTGTCAGCTATTCTACAAGATGAAAATAAAAAAAATGTCTAGATTTTTCAAATCTTTGCTCATCATATGTCGACTTTTCTATGTGAATCAGGCATAACAGCCATTCTAATAATTCGAGAGGAGGTCAATGTCAACCTGGGAAAACTCTGATATCTGAAAACTGTGCAGTTGTCAAACAACATTAGCCTACATACAGTATCAGTGCTGCCTCTGTGCCTTCAGAATGCAGTAATTCACTGACTTGATAGGGATCAAATGTAAAAGGAGGTAGAAAACATATGACATTCTCATTAGAGGTTTTTGGAGCTAATTTTGTACGGTTTAAAGGACAAAACCATCATAGTCTAATTTCAGAGAACAAGGCTCCTGCTTGTTTAACAACATTCTGTTGTTGCCTGTGTCCGCGTTGCCCTCAACCAGGATGAGAAAACAGAAACATCACAGAATATTATAGCAAGGAATAGTATTTCCTTACAAGCTTCATATGTATATATACATCATTCATGTTAGTTTTAAGATAAATAATTTCAGTTTGTTTCAAGCCACCATATATAATCTTGAGTATGTATATTATATAGCGGTCCCATATCAAAGAAGGCATCCTATGCACTGGGAAATGTTTTGTAGATCAGTGGTTCTCAAATACGTTGTGTACGTGGACCCATTTTGGTATAGTCAATTCATCAGGGACACCTTTGTAATCAGAGCCCAACTCGAGTGAGATAAAATAGCATACAATGAGCTTTGCTATCAGTTTAGCAGACTGTGGCTCAACGAACCAAGCTCTGGGAAGGAGCATTGTATATGCACTCCCTTGGCCAGATAATTGCAGTTTGGTAGATAATTGTGTTGTTTTTACAGCTTTAAAGCTAATATCCTGCCATTCTATCGTTGTTTCCATGAGGCAATGAACAACCTTTGGAACCTTTAAAGCTTGAATTTCAGTAAATTCATTATTAAACAGGAAAGAAAACAGGGAAATACAGGAAGTATTACATTCATTGGTAGATGACTGTCGATAGTCGATCTCTGTGTCTAAATGAATTCTGCTGACCTCTTGATGAAAATGTGTTTAATCTGATGATGGCAAAACAAATAGTATAAATATTTGAAATTTGATCTGATCGTAGCCCGAGCAGTAGGATTTGCTTCCGCTGACTCCGGATTGAGAACCATTGCTGTAGCTGTTGCAGTCATCAAACTATTATGTAAAATCTGTGTTTTACTTGGACTGAAATAGGTGCCCATACTCATTCTGGGTGCCGATACAGTTTATAATTAGGTGCAGGAGCTCCACAATACCGCAGAGCTATTATTCTGTAAGAGGAACAGGAGTTCAAGCAGCAGAACATCTGAGGTTCTGGTATTCGGCTCTGGTCAACAGTCAACAGCACTGTAAAAATTCATACTAAGTTAAATCATGTGTCTGTTCACTTCATAAAATGTTCAAATTACCAACAATCAATAACAGAACCTTTGCTCTGACACTCTGGTTGAGATGTATATCCAATGTGACAACAGAGAAAGCTGTGACTACGGTTTTGAAGTGCTTGGTGTGATAGGCCGACTGAACGGTGACACATGGTAGAACCATGCCATTGCCATCCTGTTGAGCATGAAAGGTGACACGTGTCACGCCTTCCCAGCATGTCATATTGTATTATCACAACAGACTGGCCAAGTCCATCATGCTAGGGTCTGTCTAGCCCCCATTCTACCATCCCATGTCTCTGACTGTGTGTGTGTGTGGGTGTGTGGGTGTGTGTTTGTGTGTGTTTGTGCGTATGTGACAGGGAGAGATACAGACAGATAAAGAGACTAAGAGAGTAGGAGAAAGCCAGAAGAACAGAGGGAGGTTTCTGTCCAATAGGAAGACATCCAGCACCAGCCCTATCACCATGGGGACCACTGTATTCATCCTACCCTGTCTATTGTCACTAGAGCGAAGGATTAAATCTGTGCAGCTCAGCCTTGTACTCTGCTGGGAGCAGGGCTGGGCACAGGGCAACATAACAAACCCAAGGGAGGTCACAGTCTTCTACTAATGCGTTTTCGTATTGTGAGTTAGTGTTTCTGACCTCCTCCTAATTCAATATGTCAGTAGGGAATATTAAAAGTGGAACTGCAAACAGTTAATTTATTATTCGTCACGAATTATCCGACATCATACACAATAGGGCTAATCATGAAGCTAACTTCCTAACTAAGACGTATTGCGGGGTAGCTGCATGAATATTTGTTTCCTCATTCAACTGTCGTTCTCCGTAGCTACTCCCAATCTGTTGCCTTTACACTAGCTTTTGAAAGACTTCTGCTGACTTTAACAACAAGGGAAGTGTTTACAGGCAGCTGACTATTGAAGACTCCATTACGCTGCCAGTTTGTCAAACAAAATTGATATTGTGGACCGGATCCAAACCCCCATCAGCAATTACACACCATTCATCAAAAAATAAAACGGCGGGGATATGGGAACAAATGAGACTAGATGTGCATTAGCAAGCGTCGTACATTACCAGAGTGGTGAAGATGTAGTGGTAGTACTCTGTCATCATTCCCATCGTCTGGGCCTGTAGGGGAGAGAAAAAAGAGAGGGATGAGGACGGAGAGAAGAGATGTGAATGGAGAGACAAGACAGTGAAGAAGGTCACTGTGTCACGCTTGGTTAATTTGCAATCAATATAAACAGTCAAAATAAACAACGGCAAACCATCACGGTGCCACCAGGGCTGGTTTCAGGGGGTGATGGGAAAGAAAAGACATAGGCCTTAATGTGTGTATTGACCGTCAATGTGCGTCATAGAATTTGACAGAAGCCTGTGCAGTTTTTGCTATTGTTTCGCCACGCGTAAAAGTAAAAGCAAATTGTGATTCCTAGGAGCCGGAGGGCTTTTCGACGGCATGCATTTAAACAGTTTGCAATTGCTCTCGTCATGTCACTCCCTGCCTGGTGAAAGGCGGCCTTCAATCAATAGGAGAGCAGTTATCTGTTCCTCCAATCATCCTATCGCACCATCCCACCATCAGCAGCACCACTCGTTTCACTCAATCTACATTCAAATGTTCTACATTCCCATGGTGACACTGCTTAATTGTACCATCTGTTGTGAATACCTTAGGTTATGTAAATATATATAAATATATATTTCTTATTTACCCAAAGTCTCTTCTCCATCTACTGCATCAACAGCAAATTTGTGACACTAGAAATGCTATTAGGGGATTCATTATTTCCGACGGATGACAATTTCTATGATTTGTTGGATGATTACCTTCCTAAAATGTCATTTTCATTACAGGGTAACTATCACTAAAAATATTTTTTCAGGTTTAGTTTAGTGAGACACATACATTCTGGTCCGCATTTTGACAACTGCAAAGGTGATATGCAGTATGTTGGTCTTTCAGAGCCATTGAATATTGTAATGTATTATACTAGAGGCACTTTATAAAGGCGATGCACTCTCATATCAAGTGAGGGGTTCAGACAGCAGCAAGACGGTGGTGTTGTAGTCTTTCCATCTGCTTGCCTATTATTTTTTTTTACCAGTTCCTATAACCAACCTTATTCTACTGTGCTTTAATCCATTTTACCCTACAGTGCCATACTGTAGCTACTGGCAATAGCCAATAAGCCCTCAACAGTCAACACCGGAAACCAAAACAATGACGGAGCTCAATCAATTCTCCCGGCATACCCTGGCTGAGGCAGGATAGTGTTGTTTTAGGACAGGCACCCAGAGGTGTAGCTGAACATCCCACTTTCAGATTAGTGAAGTTGGATCAGGTTGATGAATGTTTTCACATGCAAAGGTGATTATGCTTTAATAGAGTGTAACTATTAATTTACAGATACAAACCCTACCTCCCATAAACTGCACTTTCAAAGTCACATGAAGATGAATTTGTTTAGGGTCTCTGCATTCCATTAACTGACTCGCCCGCTTCCTCATCAACCTCAATTTCATTGGCCCAGACCTCTCCTTTCCTCCCCAGGTGGCCGTGCCACTTAAAGAAACGTAACAAAGTGCCCCCAGGTTGGAAGCGTCGCTAAAAGGGGCTTGAGCTTTTCAAAAGACACCAGGGATGTGGTTCCGGGTCAGGTTCAGGATGTAGGTCCTGCATGGTATAACATGCATTTTCTCCATACCTTGAAGCGGGATATGAAGTGATTTGGGGAAGCGCTTTTCAGGTGGGTCTGAAAGTGTTTTGCAGACCGACAGTTAAAAAGCAAGGCCTCGTTGGGAGGCCAGGGACTATCAGCAAAACCCAGATGAATGCAGTGCACTGCTACAGTGGGAGGACCATTTCATATTCTTTAGGACCAATACAACATAAAGTTATTGAGCTATCCACCATTGTCCAACAGCAGTGCCTATGTATTTCTTTGTCTTTAGTAATGTCATTTAGAATCGAACAGCAAATACCAATGATGCTGAAGCCACAGATGATGGTTGAAGCCACAGCATCACAGAAGCCATCGTGCATCTGTTGTTATTCATTCAGGATTATCCAAAATCATGGCAGCGACCACATTAACGCAGAAATGTTTCAAAACAAATCCTATTCTTCTTCAGAATAAAAATTACTCAAATTTCAATTTCTCTTGATCTCACAACAAAACTAAGCCAAAACAAACTACAAAAACAGACAATACGTTCCTAGAGCTCATTGTTGTCTTAACGTGCTGGGAATTTTGGGCCAAATGCAGCACGTTTCATTACCTCATCCAGAAATAAGGGAATATGTCCATATGATGTTGGTTTCCTATTATAGGAGGACTATGTATAAAATGCTTTCTCCTTTCTGAATGGTTAAAAAAATATAGATTAAAATGCCCTTAAATTAAATCTGAAAATCTGCACTAGTCACTGTATTCTTTTAAATACAGAATGTTGGAGGACAGAGCAAAAATAACAGAAAAAATCTTGCCGTCTAAATCTTTTAGTGCTGAAATATAATATTTTTTCAGCCATCCCCACATTTTTACAACATCAAAATTCAATTGAACTACTTATGTCAGAATGAATTAGGATTATATTCTTTGAATGCCATTATTTGCCTCAAGAAGACATGTCTCTTCATTGAATAAGTGATAAGACTGTTATGGCCTATAAGTAATATATTGCAGTTTATTAGCCAGATTATGAATCATCTTTCACCAGTGTCTACAGATTACAGTAGACAATATATCAGCTGAATTCAACAATTTAATCAGAAATTGACATTTGTTGCCAGACACATAATAAATGTTAGTCAGGCGCGATTTACAACATTAAAAAAACATAATTTCACCTGAATGTCAGCAGTGAAAAATTAAATATCACATCAAAAAATGCAAGCACCGCAAAATTCACACAATACTGTATTTAAAAACATATTTAAAAAAAACTTACAATAGTATTTCAAAAAAGATACATTTACATTTCTATTTTAATATTGTTTTTAAGTTCGAGTTATTCTGTTTCTATGTTCAGTTAATTGTCCCTTGTGTCTCATTGTCTCCTTATCACCTCCCTATGTAGTCTCCCACTTTCCCTGTCCCAAGGTTGGTCATTGTTCCTTGTGGCATCTTTGTTTCATGTACTTATGGTTTGAATCCTCTAAAGCCTTGTCATTATCAAGTCTTTGGATTAAACCTTTATTACTGTACTCCGCGAATGTGTCCTGCCTCATCCTTGGAAACATTACAAATACAGCAAAAAAGTAAAAAGGAATATCCACTTTCATGATAAGCCCAATTCTAGAATGTTTGACAATCAAGAATATTAATTTGATCTTGATTATATCTTGAAACAATCAGTAATGTCCACTCTGGACAGTTTCAGCCTGCTCTTACCTGTTTGAGGATCTGTGCAGCCATTTCGTGGCTACAGTCGAAGATGATGCGAAACTCCCGTCCTCTCTTCATCTCCTTGAGGAGAGGCCGGGTGTCCTCCCCATCAAGGGGGAGCTGACGAATCTTTAACCTGATGTTATACCTGGAGGGGGCCATTATCAGTTCCTGTAGTCTAATAAGACCTTTAGGAAACAAACATCAGAAATCTAACAGCCACGCACAACATGATTTAAATGTCAACACACATACGCACTCACACACATAAAGATAATTTTTTTATTCTATTTCTTTTTTAAGTGATTTTTATTTAACCTTCATTTTATCAGTGTCAAATTGAGACAAGGGCTCTTTTACAGACGAGCCCAGTGTATTACAACAATTTTTGAAATACCCACAAAATACACATCAAAATAAATACCAAATGCAAGCAGACGGAATGAAAAAATCTAACATGTTTCACAATAAGGTCGTAATTCGGCTTTGAAAACTGTCTTAAAGGCACCAAAACATACAATTTAAGACCATTTTGAATATTCTAAGTCAAAACAAAATTCTTGAGAAGTTGTATTTAGTTGTTTTGTCATTGATATTACATATATCAGTGTTTTATTCAATTCGAGGATGATTTTACAGATTAAAATGTATAACCAACCCTGAATTTTCAGAAAGATTTGTATCACACAGCTAGAGTTAAGCTGATCTTAGTCCTATGGAGCTTTCCAGAAAAATACCCAGATTTGTTAGAAAACCTCCCACCTGCGCTGTCATCGTATACGACTGTGGCCGTTTTCCACTTGAGGAACTGCACCAAATCCAAGATGGCATAGCTGAGAGAGGAGTAATCCGGGTAGAGGTTGGCATAAAATGTGTCCCTGTTGTCCATCGGGTGGTGTTTCCATCGGACTTGGATGTGTGGCACTTCCAGTGCATTGCAGATAGACTGGACGGCATTTGAGGACGAGCTATGAGATGGCCCAAATATTGCCACTACACCTAAAGACAGTTGGTCACAGGCTAGAATGGCAAGAAAAGAGACTGAGTTAAACCTGGGAATGACAGCATATCACATACAATGTTCAGTTAGTGAGATACATATTTGAACCCCCAATTAAAAATATACATTTATGATGATTTTATTGATCATGGAAAAACTGTTGTAGACTTATACCAAAGAGAGAACTACTTGTTTCAGAGGGTAGTATCAGAACTTAAATCAAACCAAATTCACTACCTAAAACTGCCATAGTATAATATGGTATACCACATGATAATGCACTGTGGATTAGTCAAATATAATCCCATGGCAGTCAAACTGGCGATACATATTTAGGTTTATTTTTTGGGGGGGTTGGTTCACTAAGTTGTGTTGTAGTACAATGTTTTGATCCTGCCTTGTTTCCATCCACTCCAAACAAGAGCTCACTGTTTACTTCAATACCAGATATTTACCCAGTCCGACTGGGATTGAAACCTTGATCTTGTGGTTGAGTATAAGGTTAAGGTATCCATCCCAATAGCCAACACCCAGCCTGGTTCAATGTAATAGTGCTCAGTGTTGCTCCTCACGGCTGAATTTGAAGGCTGGAATTGAATGATCGATGTCCTGATGAAAGCACTGCGCATCACTCACCTTTTCTCGACGCTTCAAAACTGTCAAAGATATTTATCCTTTGTATGTCGTATGTTAACGTTGTGTTGGGCAATAAAGTCCTGTTTCTATTGATGTTGTTGACAGCAAATTTAAAGGCAAGCTCCTCTGGGCTGACCAGCGACACAGGGCCCTCTGTTTGTTCGAAAATCCCCCCTGAAATAAAGAAAAAATTCACATTAGTTGATGACCAACTCACTGTCTGGGTGTCTGGTTAACATTGTCTGAAACCACAAATGGGCTTTTTCACTAAACACTGGCAATACACTAGATTTGCTAGGTAAACAAAGAGAACTCCACTCCATTTCAGGGAATGCAGTGAATACCAATAGCAGCTTTGAAGTGTGCCGCAGTAATGGAAAAAAGTGAGGAGACTGGAAAGGAAACAGAAAATGTCTCCCCTCCAAAAAGGAGCTCAGCCTTTCCTCTACTCTATTAGGTTGTCATTTCAGTTCACATTAAAACACAGGTGGCTTATATAACTAGGAGCAGGCACAGAAGACTTTTCAGGTATAATAGTTTTAAATTTAAAAACGGTTTCTCTGGGTATATCTCAAAACACACACACCACGGTGGGTTGTGTCAAAAGAAATCAGGAGAGCACAGAAAAAACAGGTCAAAATGTTGGCTCAGATCGATACATCTTTCTATCAATATCTCTGTGTTTTGCCTGGAGACAGCCCATTCCGGAGGTCAGAGTCAGCACCTGTTTCCCACTGATACCCTCTGCAACAGTATCACAGACCTCTGCTACTATTTGCAAAGTGGAAAAGGTAGGAGCCAAGTCTGTTCTACTATTATACAGTCCATTTTAGGACAGCCTCATTCAGCTGATTTTGAGGAAGCTTTAATATGGAAACGGTGTATCGAGACCTCTTCGGATTCCAACCCATGCATAACGTGCTTGGTAGTTGAAGCATTATAACACAGAAAGCCTTCCATTCAATAAAGAAATCTCATTAAATTCCATTAGGTAATTGTTAACTTGACTATTAGAATTCGCACAACCTGGAAACACTTTGAGAAATGTAATAAAACGGATGACCTGGGGCCTCTAGTTCATTTAAACGTTTGTTACATTACAGACTAGAATGCAGTAAATGTTCTTGTACATTCTTGAACAGACTTTGATTTTTTGTTGGCACCATTCAGTTAGTGTGACCTATCTGACAAACAAAACTAGTTTAAAGCAAAATGAAGAATAACTGCCCTAATGAGCTCCTCTTCAGTCACAAAATAACATATTTTTGAAGTTTGATCTGGAGCAAATCTGTCCATTTTTGCTGAGCAAGTCTCAACTTTCTAATTGTACAACTAGCTAATGAACATTGTAGTAGGGTAAGTAGTTTTGTTAAATATGTAACAGAACTACTAGCTAGCTTGGTGGCTGGGGAGGCATCATCAGCAGGGATTTCCTGCTATCATCGCACTCTAGCGACTCCCTCAGGCGGGTTGGGTACCTGCAAAGATAACTGAGGATGTCAGGTGTGCAAACATGCCCTCAAACACCCTCTTATGTTAAAAAATAAGAAATGGCTTTAAAGAACATTTCAGTCAGTCAGAGCATTTCTTTCCAGTATCTCCTGTATATGGTCAGGGCGACTACAGACCCATCGCCCTGACCTCTGTGGTTATGAAGAAATTTGACTTTTACTGTCCCACTTCAAGACCATCACCGACCCACTTCTAGACCAACTGCAGTTTCCCTACAGAGCCAACAGGTCTGTGGACGACGCGGTCAACATAGCTCTTCACTTCATCCTCCAGCATCTGGTCTCCACTGGAACCTATGCCAGAATCCTGTTTGTGGACTTCAGTTCTGCATTCAACACCATAATTCCCGCTTTGCTCCAGGACAAGCTGTCCCAACTGGGAGTGCCTGAGTCCACATGCAGCTTTCTTGCCCAACAGGAGGCAGCATGTGAGGCTGGGGAAGCACCTGTCCGATCAAGGCTGTGTCCTGTCCCCCCTATTTTTTTCCCTGTACACCAACAGCTGCACCTCCAGTCACCACTCAGTCAAGCTCCTGAAGTTTGCGGATGACACCACCCTCATCAGACTTACTTCTGATGGAGACAAGTCCGTCTACAGGTGGGAGATTGACCATCTGGTGTCCTGGTGCAGTCAGAACAACTTGGAGCTTAACGCCCTAAAGACTGTGGAGATGATAGCAGACTTCAGGAGAAACGCAGCTGCCCATCCCCCCATTGTCGTGGGAGGCTCCCCAGTCAACAATCTGGAGTCCTTTCGCTTTCTGGGCACCACCATTGCCCAGGACCTGAAGTGGGAGCTGAACATCACCTCTCTTACAAAAAAGCACAGCAGAGGATGTACTTCCTGCGACAGCAATAAAAGTTCAACCTGCCAATGACTAGAATGGTGCATTTCTACACTGCCATCATAGAGTCCATCCTGACCTTCTGCATCATCATCTGGTACGCTGCAGCCACTGAAAAAGACAAGGGCAGGCAGCAACGCATCATCCACTCAGAGAGGATGATTGGCTGCAATCTGCCATCTCTACATGACCTACACACCTCCAGGACACGGAGGCGAGCGGCAAAGATTGGGGCTGATCCCTCTCACCCTGGAAATGGACTATTCAGAACTCTCCCCTCAGGCAGAAGGCTGAGGTCTATCAGGACCAAAACCTCCTGTCACAAGAACAGTATCTTTCCTAGAGCAGTAGGCCTCATTTACATGCCCCCGGAACCAAATTTACTATAGCCCGCTCACAACATACACACACAACCCTCAACTGGACAAATCATTTACCCCTCCCCACACACATAAACAACCCTCAACTGGAAAAAATCTTGCGCCTTACGTATACTTTTTATTTATTTTTAGCAATATATTAATGCACAGTATGCTATTTTTATGCTCAGTCCACTGTTCCTATTTGTATTTACTTCCCTTATTACTTATTAGTCGTTGCACCAATGAAACTTGCCAATAAAACCCTTTCTGATTCTGATTATACGCTATTAGGACTCGGCAACCACATAAAATTTATACTACAACAGTTGAGATAAGTACACTGTAGTTTTTCTTATACACACTGACCCATGTAAAGTTGGAAGACCAGTGTGAGAAAAAGCAGAATGGCTTGGCCTGGCTATAAGAAAATCTTTTGTTTGGAGTTGTATTAATGAGACATGGCTTTAGATAACATTTTCTATATGAAGAAATTGGGGAAGGGAAAAAATGGTATAAAAAATGTATAACCCCATTTCCAAAAAAGTTGGGAAGCAGCGTAAAATGCAAATAATAACAGAATGCAATGATGTGCAAATTATTTTTCCCTGTATTTAATTGAAAAAAGTACAAAGACAACAAAACAAATGCTGAAACCAAGAAATGTTATTGTTTTTGGAAAAATACATGCCCATGTTGAATTTGATGCCAGCAACACGTTTCAAAAAAGTTGAGACAAGGGCATGTTTTCCACTGTGTTGCATCACCTCTTCTTTTAACAATACTCTGTAAGTGTTTAGGAATTGACACCAACAGCTGTAGTTCTGAAAGTGAAATGTATTCCCATTCTTGTTTGATATAGGATTTCAGCTGCTCAACAGAATGGGGTCTCCTTTGTCGTATTTTTTGTTTCATAATACGCAAAATGTTTTCAGTGGGTGACAGGTCTGGACTGCAGGCAGGCCAGCTTAACACAGAGACTTATTTACTACAGAGCCATGCTGTTTTAATACGTGCAGAATGTGGTTTGGCATTGTCTTGCTGAAATAACCAAAGCCTTCCCTGAAAAAGACGCTGATATCTTCAGATATTAATGGTTCCTTCACAGACATGCAAGTCACCTATGCCATGTGCACTAATGCACCCCCATACCATCACGGATGCTGGCTTTTGAACTGTGCGCTGAAAACAAGCCGGATGGTCCCTCCCCTCTTTAGTCCAGAGGATGCAATGTTCAAATAATTTCAAATTTTGATTTGTCAGACCACAGGACAATATTCCACTTCGCCTCAGTCCATCTTAAATGAACTCTGGCCCAGAGAAGGCAGCTGCGGTTCTGGATCTTGTTTATATATAGTTTCTTCTTTTCATGGTAGATCTTTTCACTGGCATTTGTGGATGCAGTGATGTACTGTGTTCACAGACAATGGTTTTTGGAAGTGTTGCTGAGCCCATGCAGTTATTTCCACTACAGAATCTTGTCTGTATTTAATGCAGTGCCACCTGAGGGCCCGAAGATCACGGCCATCCAATATTGGTTTTCGGCCTTGTCCCTTGTGTACAGAGATTTATCTGGATTCTCTGAATCTTTTAATGATATTATGTACCGTAGACAGGGTTGGGTAGGTTACTTTTTAAATGTAATCCATTACAGTTACAAGTTACCTGTCTACGTTTGTAATCAGTAACATAACTTCTTGATTACTCAAACTCAGTAACATAATCTGATTACTTTGAATTCCTTTTAGATTACTTTCATATTACGAGGCATTAGAACACAAATAAGAATAGCCTATAAACAATGTAATACCTTTTGCAGGACCAATCAATATTAGAGTTTATATAGCTGGCCAAAAACGGAATTTGCATTTTACCTTATGGGTTATGTACAGTAACTTTGGAAAGGGTTTCTAAACCATTGCTTTCTACATCTATATGATTGGGCTACATCTCTACATTACACAGTAAAGGTCTGTCAGAGATTCAGTATTTACAATTAATCCAAAAACCCTTGATCTTCCAGAATCTGACTTTTTATCTGAACATTACCCTAAATCTAAGGATGAGTTAGCCTATTCTGTTATTTGTGTGTTATTCAAGTTTTTTATTGCTTCAAAACATCGTTGAAAAATAAATGGCAATTTCTCGAAAAGGGCATTGACATTATTCCATTTAAAAATCAAGATAATCGGTAGCGTACACTAAATCTGCAGTAGTCTGATGTTTTGCTCCACAACCACCAGCATTGTCAAAACATTTCGGAAACCCCAGGCACCCGAATACAATTAAGTTTGCAGTCGTGAACAACTGCACACATACGTGTTACCCGCATGAACGTAACATTATTATTAGGGCCACCAGCAATTGATATTCAAATTGCAAATGAATGAATATCAATCAATCATTGATGATGAACTGTGATTATACATCCGCACTCTTAGCATAAAGTCAATGTCGTCAGCAGCCAATAATAACCAATGAACGCAATTTTCTGAGATGCAAAGCAAGCAGAATCAAACGGCCTACCTGTATGGAGTTGAGGTGGCTGCATCAAATGCAAAACATCATCCTTTGGCAGAGTCCGTCCTTTTCTCCTCCAGTATCGTGATAAATTCCATATAGTGTTTCACCTTGAAGGCAGCGCCATGTTACAGCTATCTAAAAAATAATTACCTAATCTTCTAAAGTCTTCCTGTCTGAAAAAGATACACCATGTAGGGCAATCGCCTATCATTGTTCTGAGAAAGATGCGTCAATAGAAGGTAACTAAATCACATTTTATATGAGTTGGCTAATATTATTGTAGATATACTCTGTTTTCAACAGCCATTCCAACCACCTTTGCACTTATGATGATTACACACAACAACTGAGGCGCACAATTGTTATCTGGGTTCAAATAACGATGTTATTAAAACATTAAACAAAAAATCAAACATGCAACGTGTCATAATTATTTCGCGCACCTAATCTTATTCAACTTAAGTAATCCAAAAAGTCATCATACATTTTTTCAAAAGTACCTGAAACCCGATTACAATATTTTAGTTGGTAACGTAACGGATTAATTTTTTTGTAATCTATTACATGTATTATTAATCCATTACTTGGATTACTTGTACCGTTACTCCCCAACTCTGGCCATAGATGATGAGATTCCCAAAGTCATTGCAATTTTACGTTGAGAAAAGTTATTGTTAAATTGTTGCACTATATGCAGTCTTTCACATAGTTAGTTGTGTGATATTCAACCAGGTTTCGTTTTTTAGCATTACACAACCTTTCCGGTGTTTTGTTGCCTCTGTCCCAACTTTTTGAAAATGTGGGGCTGGCATCAAATCAAATGTGGGCATGTATTATTCAAGAAACAATAAAATGTCTCAGTTTCAACATTTGATATTTTGTCATTTCATTCTGTTTTTATGTACATTTTACATAGTGTCCAAACTTTTTTGGGTTGTAAAATGCAGATGACTGAACAGCTTTTCCACTACAGACTGCTGATTGGCCAGCTCATCCTCTTTAAGAGCATTAACTGAAATTCCAAGGATTTTTTTAAATCGTATGTATGAGATTCAATCTTAAGGTGTTTTTTTAAGTATTTAAATATGTTTAGGAAAAAATAATGTAGGACAATTGTATAACATTGTATCAGCATGGGTTTAAAATCAAGATTTTATCTTAAGATGAAAGTTCCTGATCATGGGCTCTAAGGGAGTTATATATTGTTAATATTTATCATAAAGCAAAAATTAAATGTCTAGGTGAAGCAGATGTTTCTCTGTTGAATGAGCATAGGTTTGTCTTCCTCCGGTGGTCAGCTGAGTCATTACAGGCTTAGATCTAGTGAAGTGTGGTAGGAAATGTTTTGCTGTAGGGCATTGTTTTTTCTTTCTTGATCACACAAAGTAACTACATGAAGTACATATACAGCGGTTCCGAAAAGTAATCAGGCTCTATTACTTTCTCCATATTTTGTTATGTTATAGTTTTATTTTATAATAGATTACGTCTTTATTATTTTCATCTACACACAATACCCAAAATGACAAAGCAAAAATACATTAAATATCATGTACATACATTTTCAGACCTATATTCAGCACTTTCTAGAAGTGCATTTGGCAGGGATCACAGCTTTGAGACTACTTTGGGTATGCCTCTATCTGCACTGCACAGATGGAGCAGTTTCTTCCATTCTTCTGTGTAGACTTTTTTAGGACAAGTCTTTCCTGAAGCACACACACTTTTTAAATGGCCAGTATGTTGATTAAGGCATTCACAAATTATGGATATTTTCACTGTTACAAAAGTCCTGAGATGTTTGCAAAAGTCATATAGAAGGTGAAATATTTTGGGTAGGTGTTCATGAATTTGATTGTAACAATTGTAACAATCCAAAATGTCCTATTACAGACCAACAGATTTCTAAATTTTATAACACTTTTATATTATAATAGATCCTATTTATTTTTCTTCTTGTTTTACTCATACCACATCAAACAACTTAAGCTAGCAAGCTGCACAGTTTCTTCCCCAACCAAGCCCAACAAAATACAACCAACTGGAGAGAAAATGAGGAGGATTATGACAAAAGACGGAGGCCAAACCAGCCAGCCTCGGGTCTGTGGGAAAGAGGAAAAGAACAACAATGGGTGGCCGGGATCATAAAGGGATGATTATGTATTTACCCATCCATCTAATGGGAAAGTGAAAAGGCACATCGTAGCAACAGGTTTGTAATTGCCTACTGGCTCTTACCCGAGAGATGTAAATCAAAAAATGCTGTGTTTTTCAGAGAGCTATTTCATCAAACAGTAATGGTCCTCTTCCTGACATTGCCGATAGCCACTGCAGGGTGCTCCTTTTCCAAACTAAAACTTATCAAAACATGCCTGAGGTGTAGCATGGGAGATGGGACAGAAGAGACTGAGTGGGCTTACCGTACTGTCCATTGAAAACATCAGGGCTAGGAGCTCGAATTTGAAGGTCATTGTCGAAGATTTCTCAGAACACAAGGCTTTTCAGATGCCCATCAAATGACTAAGCATATTCAATGTTATTTTTTTACTTAGGGATTATTTGCCTCTCACAAATGAAATCATAAAGTTGAGTAATAAATAAGCTAAATTGAGATTCTTCTTTAAAAATGCTTTTTAGTTCATGACTAGAAAACAGATAATGTACAGAAATGGACACTTATTAACAGAGGAATATTTGAATGATAGTAACACAAAATAAGTGCCTAGTTATGCAACATAATGTATAACTCAACACAAATGCATATGGACATTAAACATTAGATTTAGGATTTGTTATTACAAACCTCTGTAAACAGGCTGTAGATGAACGTTTCCTATTCTTAGTCTGCCTCACAAAGGCACATAATTAATCTCTTGGGTTGTAGCCTGGTGCAAAAAAAAACAGTTACTAATTGCAGCTGCCTATTTTCATAATTTGACCCTAATTTGGCAACACTGTTGGATTTAAAAGCTAGTACGTAACAGCCATGTCGAGAAAAAGAAAAAGCCCAAAACGACCATTTTATAAACAAAAGTTTGATAACCTTGTGTAATGTAGATCTATAGCAAATGTGTCCTGTTTTCTTGGTACTTGCCATGGTTTGTTTTCTGTTTTCAGTCAAACTAAGCACTAGAAAAAAGGTCAGGTTCTAAAAAAAACATTCAACTTGGCATAGCCCAACACTGAAACAATTATAGTAAACACCGGTCCATTCTAGCTAAATGTCCAGATTTTATCCCTGAAACAACACACTGCTCGTGTATGTATTATTCTGAAACTGTGATGATGAGGGAAAGCAAGAATATTGCTGTTCCACTGAAATTCCACTGAAAAATAATATCAACCTGTGTATTGTGGTTGAACAATGCCTCTATGTCATACTTCCTGCCAGCTTTCCTAACATGAAGCCCTCTCCGCTACTCTCCTTCTATTCTCTAATTCTGGGCCCTAAGAAACCCAACTAAGCATGTGTGATTATTTATTGATAACGGTTTACGGATAAACGACTATAGCCTGGAACATTAGAAATGCATATCTTACGTCTTTCATGTATGTATATGTCTCTATCACATAGATGACAAAGCAATGGTCTAAAACGTGTTTGTTGGTTACTGTAGCACATTAATACAGATTTCTGCAGGTGATCGAATTAGTAGCTTGGCTACAGCAAATTCCAGCTAGGAGTAAAATTGAGAGAGGAGAATAGCAGGTCACACAATACCAGTTTCTCTATAAACCAGTCTTTCAATGTAGCCTACCAGACATTGTTCATGTTCACAGTCCCATACTGCCAGACTAGAGAACCATGCCAGAACCCGAACAATGACACAATATCATTATGCTCTTGCAAAAAAGGTGTTAGCTAGCCCACCGCATTTCTGAGTGTAGCTCTTTTGTACTTTGTTTTTTCGAGTCAATCGCTCTGTGAATGATTTTTCTGCTCCCTGGATCTGCAAAAGCACTTTGCGTTAGAATGAGAGAAAAGATGCCAGCGACCGATGACCAACACAATGTGCCTGCAAAACACTGTCAATTTGGAGAAGAAAGCACATTTTTGGGTTGTAATAAGAGGAACACACACTTGCAGTGTGTGAAACACACTAACGCTCTCAACAGCCAATTGTGGATATGTCATCTGGAGGTAGTGGTGGGATTTGTAAGCTAGCGGGGCCTGTGTGCAAAGGCAACCGCCACCCGGAGTACATTGGGGCACCAGAAAGTTGCACTGAGTTCCATTTCATTGAATACTTTGACTTTTAGAGGCTTTTGTTTTATTTAAAATTTTTGGTGGTGTTTCATGTTTTTCTTTTTTAAATGTTTCATCTGCACAAAATAACTGACCTGATAAAACACTTGGTTTTGGTTTCAAAACTAAGTTACATCACTGAGCTAAACCTAGATGATAGCTCTAATCTTCAGGTCTCAAGCAGGATTACACCTTTGACACTTCAATTCTCTGAACCAAGTCAACCGCACACATACATGGTTCGGATTGGCTGAGTTTGGCTCATTACTATTACTCGCAAAATAATCCAAGGTAAATACAACCAAAATGTGCTCACAACATTACTTTAGTGGAGGGCTGTCCTTATAACAGCCATAATGAAATGTATACTACAAATAGTAATGAAATCAATATAGTACTTACGTAGATGACAACGATACACCTCTCCTAGGAATATATGGAAAGCAGTGAATCTTTCTTTTGGAATGGCCATAAAGGGAGGGATGTGACTGCTTTGGCAAATTAGCCCTAATCTCCTGTTCACTCATGAGATGAAATACTGTTCCACTTCTCAATGTCTGCATCGTCTGCACACTGATCCTGTAACACCACTCAAATGAATGCCTCGTAATGGGGGACAGTTTTACAAATAATCTTATTTCATATTATAAATTGCATTTGGCCCCATATAATGTTTAAGTCCATAATGAGAAAAGGCTTTCAATTAAGTTAGATCCATATTGAATATACATCTAACTCTATCAAAGCTAAGAGCCATCCTTATTTATTTGATACGATTAGTAACACTCATGCAACCTTATAATGTTGTGATATCTCCTCCGTCAGAGGCTTGTCAGGTAACAACACATTTGTAAAATCTAATTTTATGCTCAAGTGGTTCTGCTTCTGCAATTTATCGGCGCTATCGCACTCTCCCCCTTTTCTCTTCTCCTCTCCCTCATCATCTCTTTCAGTCTCTTCTTCCATCCTCCCTCTCTCTCTCTCCTAGCTTAGCGTGGCTGTGTTTTGATCTCATTATCATTCTCAAACATCCACACCAGATAATCTGTCCGGGGCAGGAGCCTACGCTAGGCGTCGCACAGGGTACCTCTGTCCTAATTATGATGGTGTAGGGTGTGCTCGCTCCCTTCACACCTGCAGAAATACCCTGGTCATTTTCAGCACCAAACTGAAAATCTTTCACCAAAGCAGAGTGAAATGGGGAGGTTCTATTTTAACTGTGTGGGGAAAAAGGATCGGACTGAATTTCATTCAGGGAATAACTTTTGAAAATGTTTTTGAATAACTTTTGAACACATCTGTTGGCTGACAGGCAGTAAATGTCAGTCAGGGAACATTCTGACCAACTCTTTGGAGTAACGCAAGGAGTGGTTAATTCATTGGTTTACGGGGAAGATACATTTTCACCACCCATCTTAGAGTTGCCCGATGTGATACAATTTCCAAAAGACAGTCCATCACCAGCATGTGAGGCGCACCCCCCCCAATCCATTCAACGTTCATTGTTATCACTGAGGTAAATGCCTTCAACAATGAAAGACAATGCCAGAGCGAGGAACAATCGTTACTAAAGCCAGGTGGATGGGGGCCCAGAATGGTGCCAGCCATCTCCCATACCAACGCCAAAACTCCTTTTGCCCACCACCCTCCCCACTGCCGTTGCCCTCTTTTTCCCCACACGCAGTGGCAGAGAAGAACCAGCACTCACATCCAGCACACTTTTCATAGCAGGTCACAAAGGTCGCTCGCAGTACGAGAAAATCCTTCCTTCCACCTCAACAGCTGCACAAGTTTTAACCATGCTGACAAAAACAGTTTCTGTTTCCAATAACGCTATTGGGTCTCATTCACCAATACAATTATAGTTGTGCTCATAAGTTGGCATACCCTGGCTGAAATTGTGAAATTTTGGCATTGATTTTGAAAATATGACTGATCATGCAAAAAAACTGTCATTTATTTAAGGATAGTGATCATATGAAGACATTATCACATAGTTGTTTGGCTCCTTTTTAAATCATAATGATAACAGAATACATACCCTTGAATGTTTGGCCTTGTTACAGACACACAAGATGACACACACAGGTGAAAATGGCAATTATAGGTGAATTTCCCACACCTGTGGCTTTTTATATTGCAATTAGTGTCTGTGTATAAATAGTCAATGAGTTTGTTAGCTCTCACGTGGATGCACTGAGCAGGCTAGATACTGAGCCATGGGGAGCAGAAAAGAACTGTCAAAAGACCTGCGTAACAAGGTAATGGAACTTTATAAAGATGGAAAAGGATATAAAAATATATCCAAGGCCTTGCAAATGCCAGTCAGTACTGTTCAATCACTTATTAAAAAGTGGAAAATTCTGGGATCTCTTGATACCAAGCCAAGGTCAGATAGACCAAGAAAGATTTCAGTCAAAACTGACAGAAGAATTGTTCGGGATACAAAGAAAAACCCACAGGTAACTTCAGGAGAAATACAGGCTGCTCTGGAAAAAGACGGAGTGGTTGTTTCAAGGAGTTCAAGGCAACGATACTTGAACAAATATTAGCTGCATGGTCGAGTTGCCAGAAAGAAGCCTTTACTGCGCCAATGCCACAAAAAAGCCTGGTTACAATATGCCCGACAACACCTTAACAACGCCTCACAGCTTCTGGCACACTGTAATTTGGAGTGACGAGACCAAAATAGAGCTTTATGGTCACAACCATAAGCACTATGTTTGGAGAGGGGTCAACAAGGCCTATAGTGAACAGAATTCCATCCCCACTGTGAATCATGGTGGTGGCTCACTGATGTTTTGGGGGTGTGAGCTCTCAAGGCACGGGGAATCTTGTGATAATTGATGGCAAGATAACTGCAGCTTGTTATCAGAAAATACTAGCACACAATTTGCATTCTTCTGCAAATTGCAGAATCCTGCAATTTGCAATCCTGATAAATTGCAGAATCCTGCAAAGCTAATAGCGGTTCCCCAACCCGCGCGTGTTGTTAGTTTATTGGGTTGTGGCTATTACTTTCGTTAGTTATAGAGCCATTACAGAACTGGGATATTTTAAGAATTCTTACTTTAAATCACTTTTAATAAATTGGGACAAGGGAGAGGCATGATCAGAACAATGTATTGTATAATTTGACTGATCGATTTGAGCTGGATAGAGCTGCATATTTTAATTTTAAATGTTTATTCTTAAAATAGCAAAAGGTAGGGGAAGATGTTTTGTAAGAGCACTTGTAGATATGTGGTGACTGACATGATCGTGCCGTTCACTTGCCAGACTCCAACTTTTATACTAATAATCTGAATTATTATTTTTAAGTAGGAAAACGGATTCTAAAATCAACTCCTAAAGAATTGTATACAAATATGAATATGATTCTAGAGAAGGCATACCAGCAAAAATAATTATTTTGATTGAGCATAAAAACAAAATAAAAAGCCAAAATCACAGCTTTCTGCGGTTTAGAAATCGCACATGTTCAAATTGCGATTTCAATATGATTTTGTTTATCGAGCAGCCCTACTCTTGAGCTGCATTTCTTATATTGCTCTTAGAATAATGATTCCAATAAATGATCGTATATCCATAGCCGCCAGAATCAGATGCCAACAATGATAGGTCCTGTAACCGGTGCGTTCTCTCTTTCTCTCGGCGGGCACACACGAAATGCGCACGTCCCAAATAGCGAGAAGTAGATCTGCTGCTTGAATGGCACACAGAGGACCCAAAACATTTGCGTTTTTTAAACAAAGATATCATATTTTTTGAGGGCTTTAATGCATAATCGGAATTACAGGTGAATAGATCAGGGGCAATTTTTTTATTATTTTTTTGTCAAAAAAAAATATATAAATAATTTGCGATCCAGGGCTATACATAAGAGAACCGAGGCTATAGCCCCAGACGCCCAGGCCTAAAGACACCCATGGTGGAAGTAAATGGCATAGTTAGTCAGTGTAACATAATGCTTAATGGTGTCTAGGTAAATATTCAAACTTGGCGTGATGTTAACGAATGAAAAATGTATCTAATGTTTGAGATGCAATTTTATGACAAAGTTTTATAAAACTGTAGATTTGAAGAAAAAGCAATAACAAACTTTTCGGCAAAAACATGTCAGCACTCAAATGTACGTTAGTGTGCTCTTGAGTGTGCATAGATTCTGTTCTTACCTTAGAAACACATTGGTGTGTTCTAAGAGCACCAAATAACAACACATTGATGAATGTCAGAATCTTTGTGGAAACTGTGGGTTTTATGAAGGAATTTCTTCTTAAAAATTGTTAATGAGGCCCATTGTTTGGTTTTTCTTACAATGTGGTATGGACAACAATGAGACACAGTGGCTACTCACACTGTGACGACGAGGATTAGAAATACTAGAGACATTTTAAACCCTGAAGTGCAATATTGCTGCAAAACTGTCATTTCTTCAACCATGAGAAAGTGACACAAATGACACTTCCACTTTTGTCCAAAAATTGCCTTTGATTTATTGGACTGTACCTGTGTTTATACTGAAGAAGCAATGTCTGTCTATCTTCATACAAAAACATATATTATATGCTTGTTTCACTCTGTGCACTGCATTTTAAAAACTCTGTTCAAAAAGTAGTCAGTGTTTCCCTCTTATTGTAATAACAGCAGCGCCCCGCTGCTGCAGAATTGTGATGGGCCGCCACAGAAAAACAGAATATTTTGATGAAATAAGATATTTTTTTCAAGCTGAGCGCAGTTTACCATCACGCGCAGTTTACTATCGCACATGCATCAGAGCAGAGCAAAAACAGTTCCAAGTATCAAGCTAGTGAGGGAGGTCAGAGAAACATAACTGGCTGTGTCTGTGCACGCACATATTTATGTTAAACTGTCAGTAAGTGGCTGTCACACTGGTATAAAGGTAGCCATCTTCTGACAACCAAAGGTTAGAAGCAAACTAGCTAACTGTCACAACTCGATAGAAACAATTGTGTACAATAGCTTAGCGTCATGCCGGCAACATTAGAGATTTGGCAGCAACAATGAGACCTCAGTTTTCATTTTTTGCCTATAAAATAAAAGTCTGTGGTGAGTATATTGTGCACATTTTCAAAAGAAAAACTTTGTGGGAGAAATATAAACAAAATAAAATATTATTTAAATAATAAATGACATAAGGTAAAGAATATTAAAAGGCGAAGCAGACTGACAAATGGTTAGAACTTAAGTAAGATAATGTAGAGAACATGTCTAATATAAATATAAGCTCATTTTAATGTTATGATTGTTGTGTTATTTGCTTGTGCTCATTAGCTTTGGAGGGGGATTGTATTATAAATCCACTTCTACTGTAATTTACAAGGGATACTTTTTAGAGAAAAACTATTCAGTGCACATTCACTCCACAGTGAATGTGAAATACTCAGGAGAGTTTGTAAAGTGTGTGCTACATCCAGCAAAACTATATATTTTACACCCATTTTAACCCCCAGTGCAACACACAGTAATACACTGTACATGGAATTCATATTGCCTCATTAGTTAGTAGCTAGTGGCTTTTTTTTGGAGTCTGGGAGGCAATTCGTGAACAGTTTTAGAGAATGGTTAATTGACGAGGAGTACTTAGGTTATTTTTAGGGAATAATGATAAGACAGTAGCGTCTAATAATGTTAAGAAAATAAAGTTGACACGCAAGAGAGCCGGGTCTACAGAGAGGACGTTTTAGCATTTCACGCATCAAGCCTTTGTGTCATTAATGTCAGACCGCAAAGCCCGCCCTTTGGGGAAAAAAGTAGGGGAAACACTGGTAGTGCATTATGTTATAGACATTCTGTGTGTCATTAGAAACAATTGAGAGTGCTTGAATTGGAATAAAATAATTGCAGGAGCTTTTTTTTCAAGTAAGGTCAATTAGAGCAGGGAGTCAAGTCCCTTTAAATGTGTCCCTCAAATTACCTCAATAACTGGTAGTGTGTTTTTGTAGCCCATACAAGATTTGTTGTCCCGGATCCTATAGTTTTATTATCTCTTACCATTGTGCTCTTGATGAAGGCACTAAGTAGATTAACTGCCATGTAAGGCTGTATAAAAACATATCAGCTCCTCTATCTGGAGAGTTACTTGTGTGAATGCATTGGATCCAACCCTGAATAACACCTAAGCTTTTCAAGGTATTGTGCTCAAACTTACGTTCATGCTAAAATGTGGTTAGAATGGGGCTCAGATGAGGGCCTGCAAACAATAGCTTCCCACAAACAAATAAGTGTGTGTTTATAAAATGATTTTCAAATTCCGTTAATGGGGAACAAAATGTAGAGGCTAGGCTACTTGAATAATAGACAAAGGCATAAGGCAGGCAAGGTGGCTAGAGATGTTTATCTCCGCACATCAATCACAGAAGATCAGTGATTTATGTACTGCATAATTCACTGCGAAGTTGTTAGTTCCTCTTTTAGAATGTTTTTGTGAAAACTCAACCAGCGATGGCTGGTTAATGTTTAGGATAACTTACCATGAACAAAGAATAATGATAACTTACCATGCTACAAGCTAGGTGTTTGAGTTGGCTATCTAGTATGTTATCTAGGCTAGGGTCCTACTAGCTGAAAGTTGTCTTTCTCTTTCTCCTTGAGCAACAACACAGTTTCATAGAGGTGCACAACACCAGTTCAAGGTCAAGCCAACAAAGTTGCAAATGAACAACGTGTGCCTGCACTATGACCCAGACATAAGGTCAAACACTGACTGTGGATGGTTCTGAGGCTCAAAAGCGAAAAAAGGGTTAACAGCGACAAAAAAACAAACAGAGTTTAGCATTTTAAATGAATAGCATACGGTTACCAGTTAACATTGACAAATCAACATTGACCAGATAAATGCCTGAAAACAATTCTCTGAGGTCAACAGAGATTTCCTAGGATTTCATGGTTATGTTTTCGCTCTGAGATTAACTGTGAAGTGTAAGACCTTATATAGTCAGATGTGTGCTTTTCTAAATTATGTTAAATCATTTAAATTTGTCACAGGTGGACTCCAATCAAGTTCTAGAGACATCTCAACGATGATCAAAGGACACAGGATGCATCTGAGCTCAGTTTGGAATGTCATGGCAAAATAATGTAATTAAAGTGGAATAATGACGAATATCTAATGACGAAGTTCATATATAGTTTCAAGTAATTTTTTGACTGTCTTTCAATGCATGCAACTGTCTCAGTTTTAAGTTAATTGAAGAAAATATGTTGACAATCATCACCTTGTTGTGATGAGATTTACACGGTTATTAAAGCACAGAACCGGGGAAAGACTAAACGAAAAGCAGACCTTATTTGAAGCGATTCTAAAATTCCATATGGGGTGAATAAATAGTGAAATGCAATTAGAATCAATATCACATTTTGCGGCATGGTTTTATGGGGATTATGATTCATCGACTATTGTAGTCTATTGCATGACTATTAAATGATGATCATATTATTTTCTTTCTTACTAAGTAAAACCTAAAACCATTTTATTTCAATTATGAGATTCAGATATTGAGTTCATCTTAGCCAGTGTTAGATACGTTACTGCAAAATATAAGTGTAAAAACACTGGCATGCCAGATGCGTCAGATTCTTCTCAGAAAAAAAAGACTGTTACAATAAAGTTACTTCCCTGAACAACTAAAGCCATTACCGACAGCATTAGAGAGTGAGAGAGACAGAAGGAAGGAGTAAGGCAGAGAGACTTTCAGTTTCCATACAATGCCATGTCTTTAAGTCACATTGAGTCTGGTCTACTCATATTCCTTTTGGACTTTTGACAAATTTTCAAATTGTACTTGCCATGTCAATCAATTATATTGAATTGGACTGAACTGAAGGGAGAGAGCAAGAGAAGAGAGAAATAAGAAGTACAGTCTGGGAAAAGAGGATGGCATTATTAAAGATGGTTCCTGGTGCCCTGGCGTGTTCCTTCATGAGTGAAATGAGCCAAGCGAACAAGCAGAATGAGCACTGTAAACATCCCAGCTGCTGCCACCACTGCTGCAGTTTGACACAACACACTTTGCCCCGCATGAAACACTGCGACACAGCCAAACCATCCTCTCGTGTTCTCAGAGGACAAGGCCTGCCATCAGGCACTTCTCAAACTGCACATCAACCGCTCCTTAAACACCATCCCCGCACTGGCAACGAAGAAAAACCCCCACACATAAACAGTGAAATAATGATTATATATGATAGATATAGAAAAATATCCTACTACGGATTAACACTTGAATGACAATGGGAAGTTTTCACAAATGTGGAGTCATTATAATCCTTTTTCACAAAATAATCGCTTTGGAGTTCGTTTCTTTGTATCCTCAGGTGGTAAAAGGTCAGACTTGTAACTGAGCGAATATGTTTAGGGAAATAACAGCATAACATGAATAACTGAAAGTTTCAACAGCAGTATATATTGTTTTTACATTAGTGTGATTTGAGCGGAGTTTTCATTCTCAGACGTCTGGCCAACCTGTTGCAGCAACGGGCACTGGCACTAAAGGGTTAACGCTCCTGCTGTAAAATGGCCTCTAAAATAGAGATGGCAAGTATAGATAATGACTGCGGGTTGCAACAACTTGGGTTGCTGTAATTGACATTGATTTTACAACTAAGGATGCAATTAATATCGAGGCTCTATTTAGCCCTGCTGATAGTACCCTCAGAAACTCCAAAAAGCATGTCAAGGGAAATCGTTGTCATTGTTTATGGACTCCAAATGATTAAGCTTAGAAGATCACAAATATAAAACAGGCAATTCTGTCTAGTGCTGTATGAAAAACTGCTGCATGTTGATAGAGCTACTGTTCCCACAACCTTTGAAATTAGGGCTTTAAAAAATGTGCTTAAAAAAGTGCTAAAAAAATGAACAAAATAAATTTAGATTTTTAATATGATTACTTTATGCAAATGTTCTATAAATCTTTCACTGCAAAACAAAAATAAATAACACATTGAGTGTATTTCTATTTATGTGTATCTTTAGTGCATTTTTTAGGTATTTGCGAGAGGGATTCAAATGCAGCTGCGCAGGGAAGAGAGAAACTACTGGCGCCACAGTGTCCACAGGGTTTCAGGAGACTTCGTTCCCCTGTTTTCAAGGTGGTTGCGGACATGGCTAAATATAAAACTGTCCCAGATAATACTGGCGAGGACCACACACCATGCAAATTTAATGTAGACAAATGAGGGAGAAGTTCGAGGGCAGATCGTTTGGGACACCTCTTGCTATTTTCTGGGACAGCTAGACACTAAAATGGAAATTAACTGTGCTCTGCCCTCATATCACCTGGAACAGAACCAATCATGAAATCTCCATTCAGGTCCAAGACTATTCTTCTACCTCCTTTCTGGTGCTACTGTGGTGCAAGATTATTTCCTGCAGTCATATAAAACATGGCTACCTGCTCCTCTTCAAGAAAGTATTTCCAGAGGTAGGGAACCTAACCACAAACCAATGGATACACAGCTCCTTTTTATGAAATGCCACAAATATGAGCTGCAGTTCAACCACCTTCAGCCAACTTACCCTCAATGAACAGCAGTTAGTCAGTAAAGTATTGTAAGAAAAAAGGATGGGCCATATTGCAGTATGCCCATTGATTAAGGAGACTGTGGAAGAACAAGACATGGTGTCATATATAGTGTGTATAGCGCAGCGCGCTGCAACTACCATACTGGATGAAACACGCTGAATGACACATGACAGAAAATGACAAATAAATACACAATATACTATCCACAACTCCACAATCTACCTAGCAAAGAAATACCAGTGTTTATATTCATATCAAATTCATATTCATATCTGCAACAACAGAAACACAACATTTTCTAAGAAAAACTAGCAACAATAAAATAACTACTTGTTAAGGACATGTGAAACGTGTATATTATATTTTAGCCCCATTTAAAACACAGCTTGACTAATGTAGGTTTATAATAAAGGCCTGCTGTTTTATCACAGACACAACCATTAATCCTGAACACTTTAAAAGCCGATTAGAGGAGCAGAGGAGGAGGCCAGCACCATTGTTGCAAAGGCAGGATATTTACATTTCAGGGCCATGTGCAGAGCATTTTAATTTGGCTGCCATGTTTGAACATCCCAGCTTCCTTAGTGATTCCTTGTGATTCGCACATGAGTGGCTAATGGGTTCGTTAGCATGGTTAACATCCTCAGGGAGTATATCCTTATTACCTGATCTGGTCCACACTGACAGGTGCATCGAGACTCATATCATCACTGATCTTTGTTCACAGAGCCAAGCTCTACCTCTCACACTCACGCTGTCGTTCGCTCCCCCTTTCTCACTCTCTCTCTCTCTCACTCTATCGTTTGCACTGTCAGGCTCAGTGAAATTGCAATCAAAGAAACACAAGTTGGATGGAAATAAAGCGCTAGCTCCAAAGACACCCTGCTCAGATGGCATATGGGAATAATACTAATGAGATCTGTGTCCTTGACAAAAATATACGGTCCCATTTTAAATGTCTAAATTATCGCTGTATTGCCTCTGGGAATAATGTTGGACGATAACCAAGAACACCATTAGGCCACTTTAAACAAATCCATTAGGCATGAGTTTCATTACACAATCGCTGATAAAGATGCACTGCAATGCCTTCTGAAAGGGTATTCTGATTTTTATTTGTTTTGCCATATTAAATACATCTGAGCATGCCACACTGTCAATCATTACTCTGCCCTTGAAGCTATAAAAAAATTGTTTGTAAATGAAGTAATTAAAAGAAAACATGTTTATTTCACAGACATCTACTGATTAATGAAATGATCCAGTTTCATTCACACTTTATCACAGGCCAGGGAGCTCTAGGTGTTTTTTTTTCACCTATTATTTTTATTAACTAATAAAAAATAGCAACAACCTGGGGAATAGTTACAGGGGGAGGAGAGGAGATGAATGAGCCAGTCGAAAGCTGAGGATGATTGGGTAGCCATGTTGGTATGGGAGCTAGATTGTTTTACAGTGGGGAGCGAGAGAGAGCGAGAAAGAGAACCAGAGAGAGAGAAACTGGACCAAAAACACAAGACTGACATTAACACAAATGTGATCTGGCCCCAAGGAAAAAATTTTGACAGTTGGAGTTGAATAATATGAATGCATACGTTCACTTTTGGGAAAGTAAGGTTAATGGTCAGAGAAAATGGAATGCTATCGACTACAAGAAAGAGACTTCTATTTAGCTAAATACGTCAGCCATTTGAAAGACCCCAAAACGCAGAAACACCTTAGTCAACATACAGATTCAGTGATCATAGCTTAGCAATATCAACTGGACGACATCAACAATCATGATTGGCCAGAGAGGACCAGCTATAATGTGAACACTGTGAGTGAGGAAGAGAGAACAAAAGGGAAGAAAACTTTCTAATCAACTGCCCCAAATGCATGTTAATTGGAGGTTTTTTCTTCCCCAAAATAAAAAATAAAAATTTCAACATTCGCAGGACAATCAAACAGATAATCTTTTTATGGTTTTGGCAGCACAGTACGTCACTGCTTTCCAGACGCTAAGGAAGGAAACATAACATTTACTAATTTTCTCCACATATTATACTGCATGTTTTCTAAAGATGGCTTCATGTTCTCAAGCCTTAGGAATGTTTCAGACCAAATCATCATCAGCGTTGAGAATGCATCGAGTAGAATGCTCAGTTGGACATCAACTCTAAAAGGAACGCCCAAACCAGTACTGTGATTAAACAGGCAAACCATGAATAGGATGAATCATGATTTTGTATAGTTCTGTTGGTAATGGGTTTAACATGGTTCTATATTTACTAGGGTGACCCAATTCAGTCAACTAGTTGATTGTTTAGTCAGTAGTCTGTTTCTTGACTAAGATGTTTTAGCTGAGCAATTGCATGGTCACGCAACCTGTCTGATTCCCGCCTGTCTCAGCCGTCCGCTCCATTGCGGAGCTCTTATCGATGGCTTAGTCTGTTCCTAAAAAAAAATGAGGGGTTACACTTTATTTGCATGGACAAAATTACCATCTGTAGATGTGCAGCAGTTACTATTAACAAACTATCAATAGTTTGATAAGTTTGAGATTATGGTTAGGTTTAGAATAAGTGTTAGTGTATGGGTTAGGAAAAGGGTTAAGGTTAGAGATACGATGACGTTTATGGTCTGAGTTAGTGTTAGTAGAAAGTTAATTGAAATGTTATTGAAAGTCTGTAGTCTGTAAATCATCTACAGAATGACTATCCTAAAAAAGTTACCAAACCATGTGTTATATTGTATAAGACCAATGGTGCGACACATACATAATTTCATAACGTGTAATCTGAACCGGTATTTTAATGAGGCCTAACGGCAAACATTCACTTTGATTTATCCACTTTTTATTTATGCAGACAGCACATAAACTCACCAAGCATCATGCCAACTGATATTTGGTCTATTGACTGTTAACTGACGTGATTTTGGTTTTTCAGTACCGAGACAAAGTGAAGGAGTTGCAGGAAGTAACCAACAGATTCCAAGAGCAAGGTGATTTTCGTCTGTCTGGGTACAATGGATGGAAAACGCATAACTAGTGAATATACAAGAACACTGGGTTCTACATACAGTGCCTGCATGTGTTGTTCCTTAACTCCAAGGTTATGTGGCAGTATGGATCTCCAAGTAGATCTCCAAATGTTGCAGCGACTTTCCACTGAAAAAGGGATCTGCCCAAAACTACCAAAATAATTTGCTGTAAACAATGTTTACAGCAAAGCAATATTTCTATAAACCAACATCCTTCTGTTCAGTAAGTTTACCTAGCACTGTCGACTGGGTGACAAAAGAACGCCGTGGTGACCACCTCAAATGCAAACACATGCAAAAAACAAGCAAAGGAAAGCATCTGCACACATTCAAACAACACTGCCAGGCAACATAAAATCTAGAAAAGCGAGGCAGGAATTGGTAGATGATTTCACTGCCGTGTGTGCAGAGGCTGATATCCCTCACGTAAAAAATTTCACACACTGCAGGCACAGAGGCGCAGTGCCAGAAACCAAGAGCTTGCTCCGACAGGTCTACCTGTCTTGTAGTGATGTGTTGGTTGACTCATAACCCACAGTCCTCAGGGTTATTTCCACGGTGCAGGCGGGTTTAGGATCAAAAAATATTTTTGGGATAAAGAGCGGGTGGTTTGCGGGCAGGTTGAATGTTGAAAAACATTGCTAGACACAACCATTTTTTGTAATGATCTAATACTTGTAAAGGAACTAGGCCATAGTATGCCTCAAAGTAGGTTACTTTTCAACTGCCAGCATGCGCCTTTCTGTCACTCAAACAGTGTGATGTGCCTGATCTAAACAACAGTACTTCTTCTAAATTCCCCAAACAGACAACGCTTGGTTTTCTTATTATCGCACAGTGTTTTATGCTCCGTATCACATAACCCAAGGCATAGGCAACTCTTTCCCCTTGCCCCAAACATAATTTGGGATGTATAGTCTTTAGTTTTTCAGACTAGGTAGGCTATATAAAAATATAATTTGATTCCGTCTAATAGTCATTTAGTTTGTCTGTAGGGCAGTTGTGGATTGGTTATTAGAAGTTGGGGGCCTGTGCACATGCAGTGACAACTAGGTTTAACACAACTACTGCCCAGGGTGCATGTATGGATGTGTGAGATTAAAAACGGAATCACAAAAAATAAACAGATAACACAGAATTTAAATTGATTTCATAAGGGCCAACATCATGTCAGCCTATGGTGCAGTGCATTATCAGTGGGACATTATAGGCACAAACAGACATTTAACTTAGCAGTCACCACCATTCATGTGGATTGTTCAAAAAAGGAAAGGGACAAATATTTTCAGCTCAGGGATTGTATACCTTTTTACTTCCTTTTTACGTTCTGTGTTGGTTGTAACACCATGCGAGGCAAAAACAATGGTAAATTGTTACTACTTCTGGGTTGATATTTGTTCTGCACTGAGTAAAACTGGCCCTGGTTTTCCAAAAGCATCTTATGGCTAAGTTTATGTTAGAACTATAGTGGCTCAATGGTTCTTAGCCTTAATTGAGGTTCTTTTGAAGAAACAGGCCCCGATGTACAAAAATAACAGTGCAAATTGAAAATGTCCGAACACAATCGAAGAAATATAACTTAAGATGTCCACAATTTTTTTTTATCTGTCCACAATATTTTGGTGATCTTATTGCATAGAGATCAGGTCTGATTTTGGCACAGTAGCTGCTGGCCCAAGCCCTCCAGGTGTATCCTCTGGTTGTGTCCCACAATCTCTTCAATCTGATGTTGGAATAGTTGCTGAAAGCTGGCCATGTGTTCTTCATCCCAGGTATCAACAACAGGGATCAAAGACTTCATCAACAGAGAACGGGCACTTTCATTGTGCGGGGAATAAAATCCGGATCCGGTTGATGCAGTGGAGATTCCTGATAAGCCAGGCTCTTGTGACCGGTGCTGGAACTCCGTGGCGGAGGAAACTGTATGCACACCACCAGTGGGTTTAGCATTTAAAGAAGGATGCATGTGCAGAAAATAACCAGATTTTTTGGTGTTGTGGGGATGTTTTGCTTCCAGTTAGCCTGGTACCATTTTTTGAGGTCAAAGGTATCATGAACTCTACCAAGCAATAGGACATTTTATCCAAAAAATCTGTTTTGCCCTGCCAGGAGGAAGAAAGTTCCTCTGGAAGTGGATTTTGTGTGAACTGACAAAAAAACAAACACTTAGCAAATGGTCAAAATCTCTTCGAAAATGTGTGATCCATAAGCACCTGTCGAAGGATTTCAAGGATCAGGAATGATTATGTAAACAGAATTTGTATGTGTATCACTTCTGCAATATTGACCTTGTCATGATGCCATTAAATCCTACTGAATTGAGAGAGAGACCGAGGGACAGGAAGGACAAGAGAGATGGAAACAGAAAGAAAACAGATCGCCTCAGTGAAATGAGTTACCTGTCTGAGATAATCATTCCCTGAGAGCAGACATGGGCCTCCCCTGTCAAGACAGACCACTTCACACATCCGTGGGGGAGGACATACATATGTATAAAAGGAGGTACTGATATGAAATGATCTTTGTGAAAACATTACCCACCATTGCCAGGCATTTATGAGTAACTGGAATTTCCGCCACCTCCATTAACGACCACACTATGATAGCAGGCCTGGCAGACTACCTGTTATGCACTTTGGAATTCAGACATACACTCTGAACTCTACACATACAGATGTGCATATCAAGCTCATCTGTTTTGTATGCTTTGTTCAATTAAGCACAATCATACTTTTTTAACTCTGCTGTCTGCACCCTCAAACTGAGTTTAACCTGCACATGTTGAAGTGTACATGACTTGTCAACAAAATGCAAGTTATTGTGATAAACTCAGATCTATCGCTCGATATCTACTTCTCTCATCTAAATATCCTCAAGCTACAAATGCTTCAGCCTATTTGTTCTCAGCCGTGAATGTTAGGCTAATCTATACCGTCTGCCTGGGTATGACACGTTTCCCCTGACAACTCAGGAACCATAAAACTGAAACTGAGCTCCAATCCATACTGCAGCACTGAACCTCACCTTGTGCAGTCAAGTCTCTAATGTCTTTATCGGCCGGTGCTAATACTATTGATAGAAAACTGGAAACGAGAGGAAAATCCCCCCTGCTTATGTCACTGTTTTGGGAATACAGGACAACAGTGGCATTATAGGAGCTGAATATTTGTTTTGAATGAAAGGCAATTCAATATAACCCAGGTCTGTGGGGAAAGGCATAGATGTGTTTCTGGTAAAGTAAAAACATGGGGCCAAGTGTGGCATTTGAAAAATCTGTAGAGGGAGAACAACCTTAGAGCTGAATTGAATAATAACAGCAGAAACGAAGATGCCCAAAACTCTAAGCTTCAGCACCGGTTGACAAGTTCATCACCACAGGAACCTGCCTTGCTTGTGGGTCTTTTTATATTTGGAGGGTTTCTACTAATAAAGGTTTGCACAATAACTGCACAGTCTGCAACTCCACTGGCCACCTGACCACCCTGGGTATATGTGTCAAACAGACAGCATTTGAATTGAATCACTTTTCTCCACTCCCAGTCTCTCAAAAGCTTTGCTGCAGTACTGTCATACAGTAGAAGCAAACATCATTTTATTTACATTTTTTTTTCTATTTGCACGTACAGGGTGGCAAAACATGCAAAATGCTTTTTGAGCATGAGCTACTATTGAATTGGCCTACGCAATAGGATAAGGATGTTATAGGAGACCTTCTTTCTGTCTATGATGGAGGATTGCAGATCAACAAAGCAGCTAAAAGCCTATTTAGACTACAACAATTGTTGTGACAACAATTTCATTTATTTAAAATGTACACAATATGTAGATAATATTTTTGATTCACACTAGCATGAATCAATTTATGCACAGCACTTTGACTAGACCCTTGACCTGGAAGGAGAGCAAAGTGACAATATTGTTTACATAATAACTAACAAGGCGCTCTTTGTCAAACAACTGCTGGTGATGGTAAAATTGTTTCGTGCCAGTGTTAGATGGTTTTAGTTGCTTCCTAATTACAAATTATTCTGTTTTTCCGATTCTGTTTTATGGACTTGGAAGGACCTACAGAACCAGATTTCCTATGTCACCATTCACTCCACTTCAATACACATTGAACGAGACATCATTAGCCATGTGGAGTGTCTGTCGGAAAAGTGTCCCACGTTACCTCAGAAGGTGATGTGTCACAAATGACATTTTCACCCATTGAAACTATACATTATTATTTTGTCTTTGATTCAAATCTGGCAACCAGTCTCATCTTAAATAAAACTACTGCAATTCAAAAATGCTCTGACATTCTAAAGACCACTGCTAGGAGTGTGAAGGGATTTCCCTTCATATCTCCAGGGGCATATATCTCATCGACCTCCATGTAAACCTCCAGACCCCCTGCGGAGGTGTGTTCAGACTGGACACTCCCCTAGATTAAGTGTAATCCCAGCCTGACAGAGGCCTCTGGGAGAAAGGAGTAATTGTTTTCCTTTGCCGATCTAACACAGTTAAGTGAAGGACATCTACTAGAATGGTGACTTTCAAATGTGCGGCCAATCTCATGGGTGCTTGTGGGATACAGAAAAAAATGCAAGAACGTGGAAGAGACCGAGACAGACAGAAAGAGAGGGAGGGAGAAAAAAGGCAGAGCGATGAGAGGACAAGGCCCTGTGATGTAACAGAATTTAAGGAGTTTCAACTGCACTTGTATAGCTTCAGTGACTCAAACTATGACAGTCATTGAAACTCAGACACTGAGATAATGGGAAGGTATTAGTGAGTTGAATGTAACCACACTCACTTGTTTCCAGTAGAGAGGAAAGGGCCTCATCAAGAATAAGACAAAAAACATATTTACAGTAAATCATCCCTCATTTTAGAACTGTAAGAATACAGCCGTTACGTATTGTGGTCACTTGTGTTAAGAAGGGAAAGAGAGTCCGCAGTAAGTGGTGCCTCTTTGGTGTTCAAGTCAATCTCGGTTAGGAAATGGCAATACACGTTAATTTTTACAGAGGTGTAACTACCCAGAATTCAACAGAATACTATAAGCCCATTGGTTAATTACAGTCGCAAACCTTGACAGAACGTTACTTCCTGTGAACATGATTACTTGAGAACGTATACAAACAGTGTAAAGTCGTTCTTAACTTAACAAAGCATACATTGACACTATATTCGCATAGAACACTTTCTCAGAACGTATGCCTACAATGTCCACTTAGTCCGTTGTTTGGTTAGTTAAGGGCGTCTGGGAACATCTTAAAGCACAAAAGATAATGGGTGCCCAGCACTGGGATTTAAAACACAACCCTTAGAGCCAGAACCCACATTTTACAACAATCTGCCATCCCCAACAACGTCTCAAGGTGCCAGCGGAATTCAGTGTAAAATCACTCATTATTTCCCCTAGTGGCTGGGTTTATTAAGGCATATCTCAACTTTCTGGGCAAATGTTTACTTTTCTGCAATGTCATGTGTGCCCAATACAGAGTGCAGAGTAAAGTCGTGCTTGTCAAACAAGCCATGTCGTTATCCAAAAGACACTGCACTAAATCATATTAGTTGTCAAGGAATCACAGGGAATCATGGCTCATGACTCATTACGTGCGATGTGTTCTGTTTCAGGCGGTGTCATTGTCTGTTAACAGACTTAATTAACAAGCTGAGTGACTACACAATCATAGCTCGGTCCACTGCATGGAGCGAGGTTGCTTATTTATTTAACTAACTCACATTTGAGTGGGACAGTCATTTTGGTGCGTTAAAATGAAGTTGACTGGAATGAAGACATCATTGGAGGGATGATGCCTGCGTACAGTAAATCATGGCGTTGTCACTAATAGGCTGTGCAATATTTTCACTGGGATCATAGGTTAAGACCATACTAATCAATCCCCAAGACTAATATGGCATGAGAGATGAGCAGCTCAATTATTCATTATTGTAATATTTTCCATGCAATATGTGACAAATGCGATGAAGTGGTCGCTTACCAGGTAATTCCACCATAATTATTTTAAAATGAAATCAAAAGGAAATCTTACAGCGCTTATCCTCTTTACTGCTACCATGGTGAGGTAAGGATTGTTTCTGATAAATTTATTTTTTAGTACATATTGAAACAGAGCATTGTGGCCCAAAGAGACTCAGGTAGAAAATTGTATACCTCTAATAAAACATCTATATGAATAGATGACCTTAATTGTAGCTAGGTAAGCCAGGCAAACTAAGAGTTCATGATGTTATAACTCTATTTTTTCACGTGGGTCAAAAGCAATTCAGCTTGTCCCGTGATCCAAATGCACCTCAGAAACATGTGATATGAACTTACAAATGCAGGTTTTTACAGCCAAACAACCAAACAATTACAGGGATGTGGTCAAGTCAGCATGTTTTCAAAACTACATTAACAAATATGCCTACCCCATTCTTATTCTGTGGCACAGTGCTTTCCCTCAGCTGATTATCAGCTTTTGTCTGACATACATGGGTCAGGAAATATACCCTTCCTAGACAAAAAAAAAACACAGATGAAACAGCTATTAATCCTGGGTTCCCAAAAAATGTAATATCATCACCTCAAACTAGAGTCGCCTAGTAGTTTCCTAAACCTAACTTCCTAAACCTGCTCAATGTTATTACCTACGGGGTCCTAGAGGGCTGAAACGTTTGTTTTCATCCTCTCCTGCTAATCATGTCTTGTCGGTTGTCTAATCATCTATGGGTGTGTGAGCTTCTAATCAGTGACTCAATTACTGAGCAGACAGAAGCAAAATACAGAAGGGTTTTGGTCCTCTGGGACCGAAGTTGCCTACCCCTGCAGTACGGTATTCATACCAAACTTCAGGGACTTCAGTTTGACTTTACATGTGCAGTTTGGAAAATGCTGCCTTGGCTGAAGATTACAACAGTATCAGCGATGGACAAAAAAGTTAGGGATGAACCAGAATAGCATGTGCAGCTGCCAGGACATCAGCTATGCTCACACATTTACACAGACATCACCCCAGTACTCTCACAACCGGAGCAGGACAAAAACACCAACCACCAAGAAACAACAACCACTTTGTTTGTCCTTTTCTTAAAAGAAAAAATACTTAGTTTAAAGCATAGAATATTGCAAAAATGTTTGAGCCACGTTAATAACCTCCCCCCACCTCTATTTCAGCAAACCGATTGTACCTTTACTTGACAAGCAATTGTCATCAAGAATTTTCTTTTTTCTTCAAAAACCCAAATGCCACAATAATTGGCACTGCGCATTAAGTTATTGTGCACTGTCCCTTTGTCAAGATAAGAGCTCGCAGTCATCGCCTATACTGTTTGATGAGGTGGGAGCACACATAGAAAGGGATTTGAGACCATTCCTCCATACAGAAACTCTCCAGTTCAGAGTCATTGGTCCTTGCTTGTGGACGCTCATATGCAGCTCACCCCACAATGGGAGTTAGGTCAGGGGACTGTGATATTCATTGCAAAAGCTTGAGCCTATTTGTAAATGGACAATGGCTGTGTGGATTTGATGGTATGGTTTTGATTGTTATCCTTCTTCAATAACCAAAACAATGATCCAGTTTTAGCCACCTGGCAAAGACAGACAAGTTTTTTTGGACTAGAATATGCTGGTATTTAAAGAAGTCCATGCTGCCATGCAGTCTTGAAGTAAAACAACCCCACAACATCCAAGATCCATCACCAGACTTCCCAGTGGTTATCAGGTTATTTTCTGCATGACCATGAGTCTTTTAATGCCACACCCAGCTTTGATGTTTGCACAAATAAAGCTACAGTGGATATAAAAAGTCTACACACCCCTGTTAAAATGCCAGGTTCTTGTGA
>JACXGI010005055.1:39631-49893 GCA_016801175.1 Esox masquinongy | reverse complement strand
TGTGTGTGTGTGTGTGTGTGTGTGTGTGTGTGTGTGTGTGTGTGTGTGTGTGTGTGTGTGTGTGTGTGTGTGTGTGTGTGTGTGTGTGTGTGTGTCAGTCAGCAGCTTCCTGCTTTGGTCTTTTTTTCCCAGTCTATATCAGCTAATCTCTCTCTTCTTCTTCCCCCTGGCCACTCCATTTCACTCGACTTTCTTTATCCCTTACTTTTATGATTGTTCATCAACCTGCTTTTCAAAATGTCCTCCCTATCCTTGACCCGGCCTTTCTTTCTTTTTCCATCTCTTTCTTGCGTCATCCCCGGCTCTCGTCTCCATCGGCCCTTTCTTTTATCATTCGTCTGCACCTCCTTGTCCCTCAAACGCGTCTTTCTGTCCCCTCGCCTCTTTCCTACCCCTTTCTTTTCATTTCTCCCTCTCTCCGTCCGTGTGGACTGTCTACATTAGACAGTGGCGGAGGAGGAGACACTGTGTAAGGACGGCAACAAGGAGAACAAGGTAACGAGAGAACAGAGATGAAGGAACAAGGCTTTTGCCTTTAAGAAAATAATCCTAGTTATGCACTACGGAGAGTATTAATTTGATCGTATGTTGTTTAGCTGTCTAAATGATTTTAAATACTGAAGTAGTGGGCAGAATGTTAGAGGTTTTGGCAATGACAACATGCAGGCACCATTTTGTTTCTGTGTCCAGTATCATTTAAGCCGGAGGTGGTTTACTGAGCCAGTGCTCACTAGCATTAGCGTAATGCATTGAAGTCTATGGTAACAGTTAGCATGCAGTGTTCCAGTAGACTTCCTTTGATTGTGCTAACCGTAGTTGGAAATTGTGCTAACCCTAGTCAGGCCGACCTGTAGACAGAAGGTGTGTGACAGTTTCAACCTACACCATCTGTCGCCAACTCAGTGAAAGGGGGTTGTACAGGAGACGGCCCAGGAGGAGACCCTCTGCTGAGAAAGATATAAGAGAGCCTGACCGCAGTTTGCCAAAACGCCTGAACACCCTCCAATACTTCTGGGACAACCGCCTGGTGACAGATGAGATGAAATGAAGCCATCACAGAAAAGAAGACCCCCTTCCCCCCGCCCCTGGAGCTGGGTGTCAAATACATGTGCCTGACATCATGAAATTAGGAGATTACCGAGGCGTTCCGGCAGGACAGTGACTCAAACACACGAACCAACACATTTAGGAGACCTGGAGTAGTTTTCACTAGAAGACTGGCCCACACTGCCAGTACAGAGGTGCAGGAAGTTCATCCATAGATATAGGAAGTGCTTGGTTGCAGTTCGTTTGGCCAAAGGTTATAATGATAAATCTTGGCTCTAGGGTCAATAATAATGCTGTTTCTTTATTTTCTGATTTAAAAGGATATATTCGGTTCTGAATTAATACAAAGAAGAATAATGTCAAATACATTTTCAACTTAGGGTATTTTCAGTGACAATGTGAGTTATTTAAAGTGCCAATACTTTTGGCCATGACTGCATCTGTGACCTAAGCAGCGTTTTGTTTCTTCTCTCCCAGCCCAAGTCAGGGGGAGGAGGCAGAAGAAGAGGGGGGCAGAGACACCGAGGAAAAGCCCTGAACAGCACAACGTCACCATCCTCACCTTCATCACAACAACCAATACCTGTCGCAGGAGTGGGCACCACGGCTTAAAACCACCACCGCCTTTCCTATCATCGCCCAACCTTTCTCTTTGTCCTCCTCTGTTCATCTCCCTCTCTTCCCCTCTCCCCTTCTATCTCCAAATGTAATAGTTATGGGTGAAATGAGAACGAGGATTCATGTAGCAGATGATAAAGGAACTTCAGTTGTGAGTTCTACAGTGTAATGTCCCCCTCCCAGTCTGTCTAGGTATGTCTCCATGGGGCTTCAGTGGCATCTGACAACCAAGCAAGCAACCTTCTGGAACATAGCTGAAGCAAACCAGGTATGATCCAGAGTCTGAGAGTAATTGGTTTAGTTCAAGGTTTAGACTCGGTCTAACAGAAGACAAGAGAGTAACAAGGTTTTCGTTACTATTGGCGGACATTCATTGTTATAGACCGGGGAAAAAAACATGTAGTTCAGGTATAAATGAAAATAGACCCCCCCCAAGGACAACACCAGGCTAACAGGGTCCATAGACTGATGTCTGCAAATACTAAAAAAAGATCTTTCCCCCACAAATATTGGTGACCATGTGCCTTTATTTTGAGTTGGAGGTAATGCGGAAGCTGTGTTTTTTCAGTTGGTTTAAGTGGATAAGACACTTTCAAATAAATGCAAAGTTTGCTCATGTTTCGGTTAATTTTTTGTAACAAATATTGTACTGAAATATGTGCTAAAAACACGGAAAGCATATCTGTTCTATAATTCATTTCAATAGAATTGGGAGTTGTTGTTCAGAAACCTACTTAGAGCGTTCTGTGTTGGATTATTTATTTGACTTTCACAGATGAAAGGGTTTGGAGGAGAAAAAAACAAGTCAAAGACAGCTTAAAAGAATTTCAAGAGGATTTGGACATTTCCTGTGTTATCCTCTCAAGGACATGGGTTTAGGACAACAAACAAGTAGAAATGTAGTTGACTTTTTTAACACTTGGCACACCTTCTGTAAGCTATTTTGTGTGAGAGGATTTGAGGGTTAAAGATTGGGCTGCATCCATTGCCATTGTGGACGTGACTTAAATTGTAATTTATTTTTTCTAAGCATTAATTTGATTTTATTAGGTTGTGTGTGTCTGCGTGAAGTTTTTTGGGGGGTTTGTATTGGGACGGGCTTCGGTTTCGGTGAGAGGAGTGTATTGGTTGTTATGCTATCAGGTAGAAGTTTACCCTTCATGAGTAGATCTAGAATCAGTTGAATCAACCCCAGTTCCTTCCCATTAGCATTGTTTGGGGAACACATTGGATCCTGCATCTAACAGACAACTTCATTTTATTTCTCATTTTATTTTTATGTTGGACGTTGATCGCAGTTCATTGAACTGGCCGTTTCCTTTTCTCTTGTTATTTTAAATAACTAGTATTGCTGCATGATTTTAATTTTTGAAGAGACCGAGCGACACATTTTGTGTGTATGTATGTACAAAAGGAAAATTGTGCAGAAAGAAAAATACGATTTAATTTTAAAACTGGTGCCCAGTCTGTGTTGTAAATCCTTTTAAATAAAGATGTTTCAGAGTATCAACACACCATGTCGTGTTTTGACTCCGATTGGGTGGGAGCGAGAGGGGGAGGGAGGGGGTGGTGCGGGAGTGGTAGAGAGAGAGAGAGAGAGGGAGGAGACTTGAGTGTCATTATTCATGAGGAACCAAAAGGGGCGTACAGGCCATGAAGATGTATTTTTCTGTTGATTATAGACTTTACGTCTGATTTTTTTTTTTTATGAAGCCAATTAGCCAAACCGGATGCAGTGAGAAATGTCAGTCCACATTCAACTGTATCAAAGTGAAACGGACTGGAGCCTTATTCAAAGGATGCTGTCACAGAATATTGGAGCAGTTTCTTTAGACACGGCCAACCTAGAATTTTCTCATGGTGTTCTGCTCTCTTCCCATTGCAAAGCCTTTCAAAACGCTTCCGTCTCTTCTCAGCCCTCGTTGATCTTAGGAAATCAGAAAAATGTGCTCTCATTTGCATGCGAAACCTCTTTTCTACCGTGTTCACTAATGGATACAGTGAATACAAGAAAGTCTATACCCCCTTGAAGTTTTTTTTTCCTCCAGATTATCTTGAGTCAGTGCCTTAAAGTTAATGCATTTACATTAGGATTGTATTACCAATTATCTACATGCCATACTCAACGCTTAATAGTTTGATTATTGTGAAATTAAATATATAAATAATGCAAACTGAAATCGTATAACTGGGATATTTCTTCAGCATCCTGAATTAGTACTTGTTGGAAGCTCCTGTGGCAGTATAGCTGTGAACATGTTGGGTATCGGTTTCTACCCAATTTACAAGATTTGGCAATTGCCCCTTTTTCACAACACTGGGCTTTGGAGCGTAGATGGACAGCAGTCTTCATGTCATGCCACAAGTGCTGAGTTAACTCCAAACCCTAAACCTAACCGGTAATGCCTAAACTTCAAAGTTACCCCAATTCTTACAGTATGCGAAAAACATTTTTTTTCTCTACATCTAAGCCGCAAATCACATTTTCCCTAACTGGGTCCGCCCCCTGAAAAGAGTATGGACTGATTTATCAGGTTTGATTATCTTGTGGGCATCTGGCCTCCATAAGCACAGATAAACATGGATCACACAGACACACACGGTTATAACACTGTCCACATACATTACACATTGTTTGTAGAATACTTCTGTGAGAACAAGAGCATGCAGGGTTGATTTGATTTAATGGGGAATAAGGAGTTTATTCAGTCCACTGCAGATTTGATTATTGTCTTCTCATCTGACGCCTTTAAAAAGCCAATAATAACTGAACCGGACACAGCGAGAAATTGCAGTCCACGTTTGATTGAATCAAAGTAAAACGGGACTGTTTTCAAATCACGCTGTCACGGAGCAAAGTGAGTCGAGAGACGGGAGGGAGATGGAGAAAGTGGATGGGTGACTGAAGTACTTCAATAAACACATAAACCTAGAAGCGGGTGCTCGTTGGTGCAGTCATCAAATCATTCATCAATCGGAGGCGTCGCATTAAATGGGTATTTTCCATTTCATACAGCTGGGGTGAGCGTTAAAATAGCTTGACGAGTTCATAGGAAAGTGTTAGTGACCCCCCGACGGCCGCTGTGCATTAGAAACACTGCAGTGGTGTTAATTCAAACCTAAACTAAAATCATTTTGGGATGCAAATACCTCAAAGTCGTGTGCTCAGCGAGCTGCCTCCTGCTGCCAGGACGGGAGGACAACTGCTGGTCAGAGTTTAAGTCTATAGCCACAACGATAGTGTGTGTCAGATGTTGTGTGTCGCTACTGTCCACAAATACAATTATTCTTTTTAACAAGGTTCTTGTTTTACTCTAGGCCCCAAGGCTAGCCGATTTGCCTCCTGGCCAAATTTAGCGCTCTTTATAAGGAATAATTTTGTGCGATTTGTAGCCAGCAGTATGCTGTTGGCACAAGGCTTTAATATTGCATTTGCTGCACTAGCTCGGCATCAGGTGGTATTAAACTGCTGTGTGTGTTAATAAGCGCCTGCGCTTATTAATAAGTCAACACCTTGGCTGGAATTTTTCCTACTGTGCTTCGGCACCTTCTGTTCAACTTCCTCTTCACCTGGTGGAGCAAGCGGTCCTCTCACCATCTCGCGCTGTTTATCGCCCCCCCCTCTCTCTCTCTCTCTCTCTCCCTCTCTCCCTCACACACACACACACACACACACACACACACACACACACACACACACTCAACCGTTCCCTGCTTTGCTGCTCACCCTGCCAAGAGTGAAAAGTGTGAATTAGTTTCTGACATTTGAGCCACAGTGTCCAATGTTTATTTTTTCACGAAACAGCAAGAAACATCCGTTTTTTTAGGCCCTGCCGGCGATAAAGAAAAAGTTAATGCCGTTATTCAGGAAAACACAAATTAGATAGCAGACAGCTGGGCTAGCCAGAAAGGAGGATAGATAAAAATAGCCTCCATTTTGGCTGCAACAAAATCGAAGCGATTCTTCAACTTAGTAGCCCTCTGGAACGAAGTTCTGCCATTAAAAATGGATACGGGCCCATAGTCAGGTCCGATACAACTCATTAAAAAGCTTGCGCACACACACTAGATTTTCTCCACCATTCTCATGAATAAATCAACTTTTCATGGTTCCTCATTCCTGCAATCTGAGAGGCTCAGGGTGGTTTTCCTGCAGTGGTAATGTTGTGTTGTCTGCCAAAAGAGAACGTCAGACTTCCATTTTCCACAGAGGAGGGCTAACATCCGTTAGCCTCTGGCTTTGTCCCGCACCTTAGCTATTTATATAAATATTTATATGGTCATTTGGACAGTAAAAAGACAAAGATGATGCACTGTAAATGTTGATGTAAATGGCTAAGTTTTGGACAAAGTTAGTAAGCCTTTCTTCAGACTTTATGCAGAATGTTGAGTTAGAGCCAGACCATTCAGGAGTTAGACAGCTGTTAGACTAAGCAGTAATGTTCGAGCTCTCTCTCCACCCTGCTCTTTTTACTGAGGTCATTTAATTGCAGGTTGTATTTTCCTCCACTACTTTCTTTGCTTTTTTCCCTCCTTCCATTACTCTCTATCTCCCTCCCCTGTGAGATGTTGTAATGGCAACCTCTTTCTCCCTCTTCACCCCCCCCCCCTCCATTCATAAAGCAGTATCGGGGTGAGGAGATTGAGGTACAGTCAGCTCATACAGAAATCCTAACTCTGCTACAAGCTGACAGTAGTTACAAAAGTCCCGTATGTTTCATTGCTATTTGTTTAATTGTTTTTGTTAAATTATGTTGTCAGTGTCAGAGTGTATTGAAGTAAGTCTTAGGTTTTCACTCCTCTACTTTGCACGGGGATGAATGTTGATGCTTGATGAGGTGAGTACCCCGACAACAGAAAGTGCTTTAAGCCCCAGGAGGGGATAATGAGGATTCTCATTAACAAATATTGTTTCGCAGTTACAGCCACGCCTCGCAGAGACCTCTCCCCAGCAGATTTAGTCCTCCGACCGCGCTGCCTCCTCAACCAGGAGGTTTTCAAACACGCACCAGAGCAGGGCACACCCCAGGGCCAACAACCACCAGCTGCACCTGACGAGGCAAGGCAGTGCTGACCCTTGGCGGGGGTGAAGTGCGATATGAACACCTACCTGTAATGGCGCGTCTGTACCGCAAGGCAGTGCGACTGCGCCGCTCAGGGTCCTGTTGTGTTATTGAACTATGTCTTTTATACCCGAGACCTTAATGAACACAACCAAGTTTTTGTGAGCCATTCAGGGGCCGGGTCTTTATGAAACACTAATATGCTGAGAAATCACCCATCAATAAAGAGAATAAGTGAAAGAGTGAGAAGAAATTCGACAGGTATTGAAGAGTGAGGAGGGTTTGGAGAAAACAAGGTGACATGATTTGTTTATATGAGAGTTAGACATAGCTAGAGGAGGAGGAGACAGAGAGAAAGGAGTGGTTCTAAAGTCATAGCCTCTATAGTGGTTTTAAATCACTGCTAGAGTATTATACTGTGGGCGTTGCTTTCTGGAGAACTCTGTTATTAAGGCTATAACTCTTTTTCACTGTCTCACACTCACTCACATAGATGGGGTGTGGTGAAATGGAGCACCAAAACTTGAGGAAGCTGGAAATTAACCCCCCCCCCCAAAAAAAAAACCCAAACTCTTTTCCACATTTGAATGGGTTGCCAAATTAAATCAAAATGGATTTAATCAGGAGCTCTTGCCACTGATGAAAACAAGTCTATAATGTTACTGTGAAAAAAATGTTCTAAATTAATTGCACTTATAAAACAGAAAAAAAATATATTGCATGAATATTCAACCCTTTGCCAGGACAAGCCTGAATGGTCTATGGTGCAACCGAATGTCATCAGAGGTCAAAGACGTCCACCTGTGTGCAATTAAGGTGTTTAACATGATTTCAGGTCTATGCACCTGCCTCTGGGAGGCCCCACAGTTGGTAAGTACAATTCCTAACAGAAACTACATTGTGAAGAAGAAGGAATAGGCCGTCCTCAAAAACTGAATATCCAGGGGAGAATAGCACTAGTAAGAGAGGCCACCATAACTCAAAAGGAGTTACAGTCTTCCATGGCTGAGCTGGGCGACACAGTGCATACTCCAACAATAGCCTGGGTGTTTCATAAAAGTGTCCATGGGAGAACGGCAAAAAGAAAGCCTTTATTAAAAAGAAAAAAAAACTCATCAAATTTCGGCTATAAGATCAGGTGGCAGAAGCATGATGGTGGTAGCTTTATGCTGTGGGGATGCTTCTCTGCATCAGGGCCTGGAAAACTTGAAGACAGAGGGCAAAATAGATGCAGCAATGTACAGAGAAATCCTGTTAGAAAACCAGTTGAAGTCAACCAGAAACCTGATACTTGGGAGAAGATTCTTCCAGCAGGACAATGACCCCAAACATACAGCCAAACTCTCAATGGAAAGGCTTAAAAACAAAAGTTTTATATATGTACTGATGAGCCAAAACTTTATGACCACCTGCCTAATATGCTGTTGGTCCTCCGTGTGCTGCCAACCCACCGAAGCATGAACTCTACAAGACCCCTGAAGGTGTCCTGTGGTATCTGGCACCAAGACCTCAGCAGCAGATCCTTCAAGTCCTGTAAGTTGCGAGGTGGAGCCGCTGTGTATCAGATTTGTTGGTCCAGAACATCCCACAGATGCTCTATCGGATTGAGATCTTGGGGAATTTGAGGACAGGGCAACACCTTGAACTCTTCATCATGTTCTTCAAACCATTCCTGAACAATGAGTGCCGTTTGGCAGGGCGCATCATCATGCTATAAGAGCCCACTGCAATCAGGGGTATACCATTGCCATGAAGGGGTGTACCTGGTCTGCAATGATGTTTAGGTAGGTGGCACGTTTTAAATTGACATCCATATAAATGCCTGGACCCGTGGTTTCCCAGCAAAACGCTGCCCAGAGCATCACACTCCCTCCACCAGCATGTCATCTTCCCACAGTGCATGCTGGTGCTCTCAGTTCCCCAGGTACACGGCGCACACGTACAAATCCGTCCACGTGATGTTAAAGAAAACGGGACTCATCGGACCAGGCCACGTTCCACTGCCCAGTTCCAACACTCGCGGCTCATCGGTGCATATATAATGTGGCGTGGGGGCGCCAAAGTGGAGCTTCAGCATCGGGCCTCCGTACCCTTAGGTCACCTCAGAGGAGAACTGTGGGACTGCTGAATGCAGGCCAAACCAAGAGCCCTGACAATCCACACCTGGAGTCCATCAGGGCTCATCAGGGCCGGGATAAAAGGGACTCTCAGACAGGTATGACAGGTGGAGAGTTTAGAAATGCTGTCTGTGGCTTTGTGTTTCTGTATGTTCCAGAAAGTGAAGGCAACGCCAACTGAGCTGACAGGCAGAAGACAGCTTCCCTCGCTGAGGCCTGTGCTCTAGCTACCCTCGTTGACCCCCTTCGTCGTCGCGTGTTTTTGTTTTCCCTTTCTAGTTTGTGCTTAGATTTCTAATAAACGCCCAAGGGCTTCCCAGCAGCTCTGCGTCAGGCCTCTTTGTTCTACACACCGCTACAATACATATTGTATTAGGCTATTTCAAAGGCGTCATGAGTAATTACATGAATTATTTTTGATGTAATTAGCCCTATTATAAAAACTTCACACACAATGCAAACCCTAAATGTCTCGCAACTTGTGGAAGTTACCTGAATTACAGCAACACCATTTTGCATTCAACCAAAAAATGTTGGGCCGTGGTGAAACAATATCGGGAACCCATGCCTGGGTAACTGGCCCCGAAGCCTTTAATCTTAATTTCTTTCTCTCCAAAATCCAACATAGATTTTTTTTAGGTGCTTCCTGTAAGACAGAATGGAAATGACAAAAACATCAGACCAAACCAATCCTGCGACTACATTATGAATATCAATTTGGCAATCTGGCAATCTGTGGGTTAGACACGGCAATCTGGCAATCTGTGGGTTACACACGGCAATCTGGCAATCTGTGGGTTACACACGGCAATCTGGCAATCTGTGGGTTACACACGGCAATCTGGCAATCTGTGGGTTACACACGGCAATCTGGCAATCTGTGGGTTACACACGGCAGTCTGGCAATCTGTGGGTTACACACGGCAATCTGGCAATCTGTGGGTTACACACGGCAAATGCAGGTAGCAAGACTATCTTGCCATCCACCTCTTATCCGTAGGCCATTTACTGTTGTTTCAAACTCAAGCACAGCAGCAGAGTGACATGTCAGGCTTTTGGGAAGGCGTGATTAACCCAGGCATTTCCACTGTGTCCCCTGTGGCTGACACACACGCACGCAGTCATTCAGTCAGACATATTGATCTGTGTTCCTGTATCTGTGTGTGAGTCAACTGTGTCGTGTTTTAACCAAAGCCCACAGGCCAACACTCAACCTATAGGGACCTGGCATTTCAACAACAACTTAATCAATCCCTTCAAGAGTGTGTGTGTGTGTGTGTGTGTGTGTGTGTGTGTGTGTGTGTGTGTGTGTGTGTGTGTGTGTGTGTGTGTGTGTGTGTGTGTGTGTGTGTGTGTGTGTGTGTGTGTGTGTGTGTGTGTGTGTGTGTGTGTGTGTGTGTGTGTGTGTGTGTGTGTG
>JACXGI010005055.1:26989-39531 GCA_016801175.1 Esox masquinongy | reverse complement strand
TCGTATTGTGGGGGGGGGGCAATTTATCTGCTTCTAACATTAGGGGTTCATTTACCCCCTGTCCCCCCTGCTCCTACTTCCTTGCTCACAAGTGGTTCTGAAAAATAATGTTGTTTCTGAAAGGAAAAATGACTCCACGGAAATAGGTCTTCAACAAAGAATTGGTGGGCTCCCATAACCTCCAGGTTGAGGTGGTAGATGGCCGTGCCTTGGTAATGGCTATGGATTGTTAATAGCTATAGATTGCTGTATTTTTTAAGCATGTGCTTGAAGCATGTAAGAGTCCAGGAGCGTGGCATTTCAAGGCTACAATCTGGGATTTGTTTTATGTTCAGTTGTTAATCACTGAGGCAGTGTTCAAGGCCACACTGATGGCTGTTACAGAGTGTTTCCTTGGTCATACAGAGTGTTTCCAAGGCCACATTGATGGCTGTTACAGAGTGTTTCCTTGGTCATACAGAGTGTTTCCAAGGTCACACTGATGGCTGTTATTGTTTCCTTGGTCATACAGAGTGTTTCCAAGGTCACACTGATGGCTGTTAGTGTTTCCTTGGTCATACAGAGTGTTTCCAAGGCCACACTGATGGCTGTTACAGAGTGTTTCCTTGATCATACAGAGTGTTTCCTTGGTCATACAGAGTGTTTCCAAGGCCACATTGATGGCTGTTACATAGTGTTTCCTTGGTCATACAGAGTGTTTCCAAGGTCACACTGATGGCTGTTATTGTTTCCTTGGTCATACAGAGTGTTTCCAAGGCCACATTGATGGCTGTTACATAGTGTTTCCTTGGTCATACAGAGTGTTTCCAAGGTCACACTGATGGCTGTTAGTGTTTCCTTGGTCATACAGAGTGTTTCCAAGGCCACACTGATGGCTGTTACAGAGTGTTTCCTTGGTCATACAGAGTGTTTCCTTGGTCATACAGTGTTTCCTTGGTCATACAGAGTGTTTCCTTAGTCATACAGAGTGTTTCCTTAGTCATACAGAGTGTTTCCTTGATCACACAGAGTGTTTCCTTGGTCATACAGTATTTCCCTTGATCATACAGTGTTTCCTTGGGATAAGTATGGTGGTGCTATTCCAAAAGGAGGGAAGTCATCAATTCTCTTTCTCTTCTCTCTCTCTCTTTTCTCTGTCTCCATCTCTCCTTTTGTTAATTATTCATCATTCTTTCTCCACATCCATTTTTTTAATCAATCATCTTGCCTGTATTAAAGGGACATGTAGAGATTTTGCCAACTTTTGGGAAGAGTATCACTTATTATTGAGTGTTACTCTTCCCCATGTTTCTCTACTCCATGTAGAGTAAACTGTACATGGGCTAAGCCAGCGCAGTCCGGTTCTGGGTCCAAAAAACAGACCCGTGCAGAAAATACATCGAGGCTCGTTATCTAGTTCCCCCAGACTCAGTTATTTTAATAATGGCTGCCTTAAGGATGGATGATTGCCTAAATCCAGAAGGATTCTTTTAAATCTCTGATGAGTTTGGACCCCTCCTCCCACGTTTCCATCTCAGTTCCCCACTTTATTTGTCTGAGTGTGAGATGGGTGTCAAAGATCTGAGAGGCAGAAATCATCAGGGACACAATCTGAAGAACACCATTAGACCGGCGCTAAGGAGGGAGGGAGAGAGAGAGGAGGGGGGAGAGAAAGAGTGATGACAAAAGGAAAATGAACGAGGGAGACAGGAGGTCAAAGGCTGAGTGAAGGAAAGGAGGGAAAAACAAGCCTTGAGAGGACAGGGGGAATACTAATAGGCTGAAAGAACAGACAGAATGACAGATAAAGGGAGAGAGCTGTACACAGCTAGTTGTGACGGGGAGAGGACATCATACACAACCATATGAGTAGCTGGAGGGAGGGGAGAGTTCAAAAACATTCAGCATATCTAGTCATGGCAAAAATCACACATTGTCTGTCAGCCTGGTCACCGCTGAAATACTTTGGAAATACCATTGGCATTTCTTTAAAGAAAAACGTTTTTTACGTATGTTTTCACTATTTGTTTCCATATTCGAAGAGCATGATTGCATATTTGAAACAATACAACACGTGCTTGAACATCACAATCACATCATAATCAAACACAAATCACAATGGAATACTGCTACAATACATGAAACACATATTTTGTAAGCTTTTGTGAGCATGGGATTTAATTATTCTAATATAAAGGGTGTGCAGATGCTTCCTTTTACTAACCTTAACACTAACAACAACCTTAACACAAACACTAACCTTCACAATTACACTAACCTTGACACTAACACTAACCTTAACACTAATCTTTAAACTAATTTAACCTATACACTAACTCCAACCTTTACACTAACACTAACCTTTACATTATTTCAACCTTTACACCAACTCTAACCTTTACACTAACATGAACCATAACACTAATTCAACCTATACACAAACTCCAACCTTTACACTAACACTAACCTTTACATTATTTCAACCTTTACACCAACTCTAACCTTTACACTAACATGAACCATAACACTAATTCAACCTATAACAAACTCTAACCTTTACACTAACACTAATCTTTACATTATTTCAAACTTTACACAAACTCTAACCTTTACACTAACACTAACCTTTACATTTATTCAACCTTTACACAAACTCAAACCTTTACACTAATACTAGCCTTTACACTAACACCAACCTTTACGCTAACCTTTACACTTACTCTAACCTTTACATTAACTCAACCATTACACTAACACTAATCTTTATACTAACACTAACCTTACCACTCACACTAACCTTTACACGAACACTAACCTTTACACTAATACTAAATGTAACACTAACCCATAGCAAATGTAAAATGTATTTGAAAGATGTATTTGAAATGGCTGAGGTCATAGCCTGCATTGGATCAGACTGGATCCCAAGCTGTCATTTCTGCTGAGTCCAGTAGATTTAGGAGGAAATGTAAGCAGTCGTACCAGATAGAGTTGTCTGATTATCAATGAGATAACACTGATGACAAGAACAGGCTCAGCACAAAGACCAGGAGAGGGCAGAACTCAAGGGCAGAAAGAAGAGAGGAAGAGGAGAGAGGGATGAGGGGGGAGAGAGAGATCAAATGATAGAGGGGAGAGAAGGGAGAAAGAGATGGCAGAAAGAGGAACAAGAGAGGAGAGAATAGAGAGGAAAGAGAAAAAACAAAGAGAAGAGAGATGAGAGAACGTGAGGAAGAGAGATTTAATTAGATATTAATTCTCATAACATACAGCTCCTGAAAAAATTAAGAGACCAATGCACCTTTTTCTTTCCTTTCCAAAAAAGTTGAAAAGGAAAGTTTTGAGTGAGGAACAGAAGCGTTCAATTTGCAGTAGTCTCTTAATTTTAACCCTTCGGTTCCTCACTCAAAACCTTCCTTTTCGACTTATTTTTTGGAAAGGAAAGAAAAAGGTGCAGTGGTCTCTTAATTTTTTCTGGGGCTGTATTGACTCACACTAAAGATGATGTACAATATGGCCAGGTTTGAGTCTTGATTTCATGTCTTCACCAGCAGATGTCCCCGTTGTGTGGCTTTCTGCCTCTTCACAGTGCTATGGGAGAAGTCGAGCATGTGTGTGTGTGTGAGAAAGAGAAGCCTATTTCCATCAGTGAGTAAAGTTGTCAGTAGTATTTATCAGGGTTTATTAACAGAGGGCAGCCTCCACTGGCCAGACTTCTACCTGATTCAGCTACAACTACTACTGCCAGCTGGGCTACACGTACACTCACCAAACACACATACCACACACATCCAACACACACACACACACACACTCTACACATACCAAACACACACACACAATGCACACACCAAATACACACACCACACACAAACAAAACACGTACACTCTCATCGACCATAGTTTCTAACCTCTCCTCTATGCAATACCTTACCTCTCCTCCATTAGTTAGTATCTCACTTCTCCTCCTACAGTCAGTACCTCACCTCTCCCACAGTCAGTACCTCACTTCTCCTCCCATAGTCAGTTCCTCACTTCTCCCACAGTCACTTCCTCACTTCTCCTAGTCAGTACATGTCACGTGGATGGATGAAGGACAGAGGGTCATGTCAGGTGGATGGATGAAGGACAGAGGGTCATGTCACGTGGATGGATGAAGGACAGAGGGTCATGTCACGTGGATGGATGAAGGACAGAGGGTCATGTCACGTGGATGGATGAAGGACAGAGGGTCATGTCACGTGGATGGATGAAGGACAGAGGGTCATGTCACGTGGATGGATGATGCATTCAGAAATCTCAGTGTCTACTGGGCAGTTGAGTCAAAGCACGACTTTCCTCTATCAGGAGAGACAAATCAGTGATTATCCTTTGGTCTTTCACGCTCTCTACTCTCCAGCTTCCTGCTTACTCATCCTTCACCTCTGCCCTTTATCCTCCCATCCCCCCTCTCCTGTTTTCCCTGTCCTCTTGCCTCTCTCCAACCATCCCTGTCACGTAACGGAATATTTTATTCTCATTCATATTTTCCTTCCCTGGGAGTAACTTGAGACACCTGGTAGTCAACAATGATGTCAGTTTGGGAACCACAGTCTCAAAACACCTCTCTCTACCCCTCCCTGTCGCTGTCTTTACCCCTCCCTCATCCCTCCTCTCTCTCCTCCTCTCCCAGCCCCCTGCACACACATACATAACACACACTATATATACATTGCTCAGCCATGACGTTATGACCACCTGCCTAATATTGTGCAGGTCCCCCTTTTGCTGCCAAAACAGCCCTGACCCGTCGAGGCATGGACTCCACTAGACGACTGAAGGTGTGCTGTGGTATCTGACACCAAGATGTTAGCAGCAGATGCTTTAAGTCCTGTAAGTTGCGAGGTGGGGGCCTCCATGGATCAGACCTGTTTGTCCAGCACATCCCACAGTTGCTCGATTGGATTGAGATCAAGGGAATTTGGAGGCCAAGTCAACACCTTGAACTCATTGTTGTGTTCCTGAAACCATTCCTGAACCATTTTTGCTTTGTGGCAGGGCGCATTATCCTGCTGAAAGAGGCCAATGTCATCAGGGAATACCGTTGCCATGAAAGGGTGCACATGGTCTGCAACAATGCTCAGGTATGTGGTACGTGTCAAAGTAACATCCACATGAATGGTACGACCCAAGGTTTTCCAGCAGAACATTGCCCAAAAAAATGTGATGCACTGTGTGTTCTGACACCTTTCTATGAGTACCTGCATTAACTTTTTCAGCAGTAGCTTGTCTGTTGGATCGGACCACACTGGCCAGCCCTTCGCTCCCCATGTGCATCAATGAGCACTGGCCGCCCATGATCCTGTCACTGATTCACCGCTTTTCCTTCCTCGGACCACTTTTGATAGGTACTTACAACTGCAGACCGGAAACACCCCACAAAGGCTGCAGTTTTGGAGATGCTCTGACCCAATCGTCTAGCATTCACAATTTGTCCTTTGTCAAAGTCAGCCAGATCCTTACGCTTGTCCATTTTTCCTGCTTCTAACACATCAACTTTGAGGACAGAAGGTTCACTTGCTGCCTAATATATCCCACCCATTGACAGGTGCCATATTAACGAGATTATCAGTGTTATTCACCTGTCAGTGGTCATAATGTTATGGCTAATTGGTGTGTATATATACAGTGGATATAAAAAGTCTACACACCCCTGTTAAAATGCCAGGTTTTTGTGATGTAAAAGAATGAGACAAAGATAAATCATGTCAGAACTTTTTCCACTTTTAATGTGACCTATAATATGAACAGTTCAATTGAAAACAAACTGAAATCTTTGAGGGGGAAAAATGAAAAATAAAAACCTTACAATAACCTGGTTGCATAAGTGTGCACACCCCCAACTGGGGATGTGTCTGTGTTCAGAATTAACCAATCACATTCAAACTCATGTTAAATAGAAGTCATTACACACCTGCCATCATTTAAAGTGACTCTGATTAATCACAAATAAAGTTCAGCTGTTCTGGTAGGATCTTCCTTACATTTTCTTAGTTGCATCTCAGAGCAAAAGCCATGGTCCGCAGAGAGCTTCCAAAGCATCAGAGGGATCTCATTGTTGAAAGTCAGGAAAAGTGTCCAAAAGAATTTCCAAAGCATTAGATATACCTTGGAACACAGTGAAGACAGTCATCATCAAGTGGAGAAAATATGGCACAATAGAGACATTACCAAGAACTGGACGTCCCTCAAAAATTGATGATAAGATGAGAAGAGAAGTGGTCAGGGAGGCTTCCAAGAGGCCTACAGCAACATTAAAGGAAGTACTGGTTGTGTGCTACATGTGACAAAAATCTCCCGTATTCTTCATATGAATGGACTATGAGGTAGAGTGGCGAGACGGAAGCCTTTTCTTACAAAGAAAAACATCCAAGACCAGCTGAAGTTTGCAAAAACAAACATCAAGTCCCCCAAAAGCACGTGGGAAAATGTGTTATGGTCTGATGAAACCAAGGTTGAACTTTTTGGCCATAATTCCAAAAGGTATGTTTGGCGCAAAAACAACACTGCACATCACCCAAAGAACACCATACCCATTGTGAAGCATGGTGGTGGCAGCATCATGCTTTAGGGCTATTTTTCTTCAGCTGGAACCGGGTCCTTAGTCAGGGTGGAGGGAATTATGAACAGTTCCAAATACCAATTTTGGCAGAAAACCTTCAGGCGTCTGTTAGAAAGCTGAAGATGAAGAGGAAGTTCACCTTTCAGCACGACAACAACCCAAAGCACACATCCAAATCGACAAAAGCATGGCTTCACCAGAAGCAGATTAACGTTTTGGAATGGCCTAGCCAGAGCACAGACCTGAATCCAATTGAACATCTGTGGGGTGATCTGAAGAGGGCTGTGCACAGGAGATATCCTCGCAATCTGACAGATTTGGAGCGCTTTTGAAAGAAGAGTGGGCAAATATTGCCACGTCAAGATGTGCCATGCTAATAGACTCCTACCCAAAAAGACTGAGTGCTGTAATAAAATCAAAAGGTGCTTCAACAAAGTATTAGTTTAAGGGTGTACACACTTATGCAACCAGGTTATTGTGAATTTTTTATTTTTCCCCCTCAAAGATTTTGGTTTGTTTTTCAATTGAATTGTTCAAATTATAGGTCACATTAAAGGTGGAAAAAGTTCTGGCATGATTTATCTTTCTCATTCTTTTACATCACAAGAACCTGGCATTTTAACAGGGGTGTGTAGACTTTTTATATCCACTGTATACATTTAGGTGAATGACATAACATATCATATCTGACATATATTTAAGTAGAAATAATTATTATTTGACAGAGAACAACAGTCACATTATTAATTCATCTGAAATGTCCATCCCTGCACTCAGATTAAGCTTGCAAAATAATATTTGCTTTAGAAGACAAAATGTGTGTGACTGTTTTTGTAGCCTCTTGGAACAGAGCAGTGCTTTCCTCTTCCCTGACAACCTGCCGCACACCGGAACTATTCTGGATTGGGATTGACATGTGAGATGGAGTGAGATCCCTTTTAGAGAACATATGATTTTGGAGGAGCTTGTTCATGTGACTTTTGAGCCCTTTCAATCAACGTAAAAGTACTTGCTGTGTAATAAAAAAAGAAAAACTAGTAAAAACAGTAGGTCATTTAAAAAGCAGTCAGAGTAATGGTAACAGTGTTAACTTTATGAAATGTAATGTAAGGTTGGTAAGGTTTCCTGAACGTTATTTCTTGTCTCTTGTTCTACTACAATTGAATGTACAATAAACTGATTTAATTTATTGTGAATTGCTTGAAGACAAGCCTGTCACGAAAAATTGTTTAGTCAGAAATGTAGTAATCACATGTGACAATAATTCAAACATTAAAAGCAATTAGAAAACTGTCAATCAGACTAATCAGTTAGTCAGCCAGTCACTCACTCATTCCCTTACTCATCAGTGTGAGGGAACGCTGGACAAATGGAAACGATTTGATGTCAAATAAACTATTTTAGGATCTGACGCAACAACAGAGCATCACGAAACAAGAAAGTGACAAATTAATAAGTTCACATTTGGCACCTCCTGAAGTAGAGAAGGGGCTATAGATTTAAGTAACTACTTATTAGTGTATTAAAATGGATGGAGCAAGACCATCTTGTCGTGCTCACGGGCAAGACGGCCACCCAGACCACCCAGACTACCTGGCAACCATCTGGGCATCGTTAGTGATGAGAGCCTGTGATCTTCATCAGATGAACGGTGTCTCTGTGGCCCAGCCTTGTCCTCCAGCATGAATGATCCACACACAACAGAGGGTCTCTGGGAGGGAATTTAAGGCTTAATCCTCTTCTCAGAAAGACGTTTATAAATGTTTAATCTCACGCACACGCATATTCACACACACACACACACACACACACACCTCGGAGAAAAGGATTATAAATATCTCAAACGAATCAACCATGAATAAGAGATCAAATTAAACCCCAGAAGCACCAACCAAGTTTCCTCATAACCTAAAGAAGAAACAGAAAGCGGAAGCTTCCAGTTTTTAAGACGTCTCCTCTGCTTTCCTCTTAGTCTTCTAAGGGCTGTACACTTACACACCTTCACATGCTTCAAACACACACGCTATAGTGGCGGCGTATATATGACGGGTAGAGCATGGGGCTGCTCGCATTCTTTGGTAAAACGTAATGTCATGATGTCACACAAACACACACACCAGGGCACGTTCAGTACGTTCGTGTTATATTATGGTTTAAAGGATCCAGGAAGTGAATATTCTGTTGGATGTCTTAAATGTTCCTGTTAAGGCTTTGCTCTTGTATTTCCTTGCTGTAAGAGCAGTGGGTTGGATTCAAACCCAAGCTACAACCTGAGGCAGTGTCTTAGACCACTGGACAGTCCTATCCCAAGGGGTCCTTAGCCTGTTAGGCTGCCCTAGCCCACAGAGACCTTTGGCTTTTAATAAACGCTCTCCATCATAGACCTCACCACTTGAACCAAACAACGCTGTGCAGAATTCCGTTCGGTCTTCCGCCGTGTAAAGTCGACGTTCGCTCTAGTCCTGTTCACTCAGCTCTTAGATGCTGGCGACATACATCATATGTATTGCAGGCCAGACCTGTCCAGATAGCCTCTAACACTTAGGGCTCAGACCTGGAAGTGATCCATTAAGAAGGGGTTAGTATTTTCATTGCTATCTCCTCCCCAGAGAATGATGCTTCATTAAAAGCCATATCATAACTCAGGTCCTGCTAAATCTCTTCATGAAGGATGGGCCCCTCCCACCAGATAATAGGTAGGGCATTAAGCTTGTAAGGCACTGTTCTTTTTTTCTCTTGATGTAGAATGTGTGTATAGTCAAACATGCACACACACATACACACACACACCCACACACGCACACTCACAGCTCTGTGTTAAAGTGATTTATCATAGCAGATCTGTTGTTAGGCTTTGTCCTCCCCGCCACCAACACAGAACCTTGTGCTGCTCTTTGGTAAATCAAGACGTTACATATATCTACCTCCCTAACCTTACGTTAATATAGCCGACTCTTTCTCTCTCCCTCCCTCTCTTTTCCCTTGTCCCTATCTCTCTTACTCTTCCTTTATTCCTCTATCTTTCTCTAGCCCTCTATTTCTATTTCTCCCTCCCATAGCTCGTTCTCCTCTCCCCCTCTATTTCCTCTTCTTTCTCTCTCCTTTCATATCCATCTCCTTTCTTTTATCTCTCTCTTTTCTCTCCTGTCTTTCTTGTCAACCCATCTCTGTCTTTCTCTTTCTCCCTGTCTCTCCTCTGTCTATCTCTGTCCATCTCTCTCTTACTCTCCGTCTCTCTCTTACTCCTGCCCCCCCCCCTCTTTCTCACTCTCCCTATGGGTCTTTCTTCTTGCCCCTTCTCTCCTCCCCATCTCTCCCATTCTCTCTCTCTCCCAATCTCTATGTCTCCTTCCCTCCATCCTCTGTCTAATCAGTGTGTCAAGGCTGCCATATCTCTCTGCAGGGGAGGCTGAATTATTGATCTAGAGGCCAGGATGGAGAACAGCAGGGAGTGAGAAAAAAATACTTGGAGAGATGGGATAGAAAAGGAGACAAAGATTGGTGGGAGCTTAGGAAATGACGGAGCAACAAGCAGCACAGAGAGAGGGAGACATAAATGGAGGCAGGAAAAGACTGAGGGAACGAAAGACACTGAGCTTTAGACGTTAGGGGAATAGGACTCTACCAGGCTCACCGGTACTTCATGGTGTCAGGTCGCAAAACTGAGAACTTTCAATGAGTTTCCCAGTTTTCCAAAGAGACGGGAAAGTTGGTGGAGAGCGAGGGAGAGGGGAGTGGTGGAGAGAGACAGGGAGAGGGAAGAGTGAGGGGGGAGAGTGAGGGGGGAGTGTGCTCGGTTACATGTTAGGAGGGGAAGATAGAGCGTCCATGTGAGGAACGTTTGCATTAGCGTGGCCATGTTGTCTCGCAGCTCTGGGTGTTTGCTCCTCTGTGTTTACACGAGCTGGTCATGTTTAACAGTGGTGGATGACTCAGATCTAACCCCGTCCCCTGTAATCTCTTACGGCCGATGTTTACGCCCAGTCTGACTTCTGCCACCACCTGTTCTAACAATGCTGACACCATGGCAACCACAACGACTTTTTCTGACAAAGGTACTCAACCATTAAGAGATAGTCACGTCATTACTCATCGTTTAACCTAACACATGTATTTTTATTTATTCTATACTTATTTATTTACAATAATTTGAATATAATCAACTAGTGATATTCAACTGTCCATTATGGTGTTCCAATGTACATATAACACATATCTACTGTGAAAATACAGTGTTGGTTTGAAGTCGGGGGCTTGAGGAGGGCATGTCATCTGATTCACTACCTTCACTCCCCATCTTCATCAAATAGTCCTTACACAGCCTGGACGTGTGTTTCGAGTCATTGTCCTGCTGAAAAACAAAAGATAATCCCACTATTTGCATACCAGATAAGATGGCTACCTCTGCAGAATGCTGTGGTGGCCATGCTGGTTGAGTGTGCCTTGAAACCAGCAAAGCACCCCCACGCCATCACATCTCCTCCTCCGTGCTTCACGGTGGGAACCACACATGCGGAAATCATCCGTTTACCCACTCTTTGTCTCCATAATTAGGACTCATCAGACCAAAGGATATATTTCCACCCGTCTAATGTCCATATCTCGTGTTTCTTGGCGCAAGTTAGTCTCTTCTTATGACTGGTGTCCTTCAGTAGTAGTTTATTTGTAACAATTAGACCATAAAGGCTTGATTCACACGGTCTCCAGACCTGATTAATTTGAGCTTTTCTTGCCATAATATGGACTATTAGAGTACAGACATAATGATAGTCTTCTCTGTACCACCCTACCTTGTCACCCTCTATATATCCACCCTAACGTATTAAGGAAAGAAATTCCACAAATTAACTTCTAACAAAGAACATCTGTTAATGGAAATGCATTCCAGGTGACTACCTCATGAAGCTGGTGGAGAGAGGGAAAATAATATGCAAAGCTGTAATGGAAGCAAAGGGTGGCTAATTTGAAGAATCTAAAATGTGAAATGCATTTTGATCTATTTAACACATTTTTGGTAACTACATTCCATAGGTCATTTCAATATTTTTTATGTTTTCACTGTTATTCTACAATGTGGAAAATAGTAAAAATATAGAAATACCTTTGAATAAGTGTGTCCAAACATATAACTGATACTGTGTATTGTATAAAGCATTAATGTTTATTTCTATTTTGGGGAAAAATAACAAAAAATATATGTAAACAACCTTCAAAATAAAAAAATAAAATGTATGTTGCTAACTATAAGCAACTTGTTGGCAACAATTTACATTATTAATAACCTACAACTTATACCTAGAACCAGAAGGTTTTGAAAAATACCTGTTTTATTAAACACACATTTTATGTTAAGAAAACAATCCCTTTTATTTATTTAGCCTAGTTAGAAATGCCCTTGAAGTCCCGTCGTGACTGAACACCTTTTATCCGGCTTCAAATGGGGCCGTCAGTACTGAGCATTCATTAACGAACAGTCTAAAACACAACTCACTGTCCGATCAATATTTTTAATATGGTTATTATAGTCTATGTATTGTGTGTGTGTGTGTGTGTGTGTGTTTATGTGTGTGTGTGTTTATGTGTGTGAGTCTACTGTCTTCACAGTTAAAAACAGACATATTAATACAGAGCCCCTATAGAATGGGTGAAGCACGACTAAACACATTCACCACTCATTGAATTGGAGTGTGTGCGTGTGTGTGTGTGTGTGTGTGCAGCATGATCGAGCAACCAGACTGATCCAATACTCATCGATCTTTCTCTAACGAGGAAATACAAGTGCAACCTGGGAACCATTTAAGACTGAACTACACAGAGACACAGAGAGAGACGCGCACAAACGCACACAGTTCTCCGAACCTTTCGGGCGCCAAGCGGAACCCATCGTCACTGCGTCCTTCCCCTCAGCTGGTTACCAATGACGACTGGGCTGGGGGGGAGTGGGGGGGGGGGGTTTGTGGCG